>APFE030590977.1:47559-68668 GCA_000404065.3 Pinus taeda
GCTGGTGACCCTGATGATCGGAAGTCTACTGCCAGTTATGTGTTCACTCTTGGTTCAGGACCTATTACATGGGCTTGCAAGAAACAAGTTGCCATTTCTCTTTCTTCAGCAGAAGCAGAATATCGTGGTGTCGTAGAAGCTAGTAAGGAATCCTTGTGGCTTCCTCAGATCCTATCAGAGTTTGGCTTTCAGCAGCAGCATCCGACTACACTTTGGTGTGATAATCAAAGTGCCATTCAACTATGCAAAAATCCAGTCCAGCATCAGCATAGCAAACACATTAAACTACACATGCACTTCATCAAAAAGCTCATTCATGACCATGTTCTTGAAGTACAATATTGTTCAACAGATGATCAAGTTGCAGACATCTTTACAAAGGCTCTCACAGAGGCAAAGTTTACTAAACTTCGATTTATGGTTGGATTTCAGGAAGCTGTCACTAAGGGGGGATAGGCTCTAGTGCCTCCTTCCTTCTCTTATTGTGTCATATTTGTAAATCCTTCAACCTTATCCCAAGTTGTTCTTAAGGGGGGATGTTAGGATATTCCGACACATAGGAATAGTTAAGTATAACTTGGTCTAGTATAGAATTAGGTAAAGTGTGTTTCTTTATTATGTACATTTGTAACTTACAATCCGACGGTCACGATATGTAGTGATCCGACGGTTCATTCTCTCCTCGGTATCACCGACACTTGATCCGTGGCTTAACACCTGATTGGTCCATGAATTCTATTTAAAGCGCATGGAGGGTCATTCGTAGGTTAACCGTTCACGAGAGAAGCTTATGTAAATTTTCATTCTTTATTAATAAATTGCCTGAAGTGGCCGTGTTGGCTCAAACCATGGACTGTTTCCCTCTTTGAGGGTTTTAACCACGTCAAAATACTGGTGTATTCATCTGTGATTTGTTTGTGAGCGGTGTCCTTTGGTGTTCTGTCTGAGGAACTTACCCTGTAAATTCCTACATGGATGTTTCCAATGAGTCTCTCCTTAATGAGGAATCGATCCAACCTGAGAGCCAATGATACCTCTCCTATCCTTCTGTTCCTCCAAGCAGGCTAGAGTCGCGCCATAGGAATGTCAATGAATTGGTGCTCCTCAAGAAGGGTTTCAAATGTGTCAGATAAGGGATCAATATGAGCATTATGTCCCCATGGATCAGCGTGTCCAATGGAGAAATTCAAATCACCCCCCAAGATAATATTATCAGCTTGTAGAGGGCATGATTTGAGAAGGCATTCCCAGAAGGCAACCCTATTATGGCAGGGGCCATAGATATTAATCAACCGGCTATCTAAGCCCAAGTCAGGAGAGAAAATATCAGCCCCAATGTAGCCATATCCTCTCCAAATATTGGATAGTTTGACCGATCTAGGGTTATATCCAAAAGCAATACCCCCTGATCTCCCTCGCACATCAAGAGAATGGAAATGCCAACCAGGCACCAGAGATTCCAATGCAGGTATAATTTGATCAATATGCCCGAGGGTCTCCTGTAGAAAAGCAACATTCACCCTCTCAACTTCCAGGAGTCTTCTAAATGCTACTTTTTTAGCAGGGCTAGCTAACCTGTGGAAATTAAGGGAGAGCCACTTCATGAGGGAGAGGACTCAAGGGTGTTATGTGCTTTAAGAACCCGATCGATAGCTAGTTGTCGTCCTACTACGACATCTAAGACAACTTGCTGAATGGATTTGAAATGGAAGATGGGCGACCCCGAGAAGGTTTAGGGGGTAGATGGGGGGAAATTATTCCACTACCACAAAGATCCTTAACTGATGCACGATCCAAGGATCAAAGATTGTAGGAATGGGAGGGATGAGAGGAGTCTGAAACCTCCAAAATAGGTGTCAACAAGTGGGGTTCTAGCAAGGAGGGGGGAGTATTAGAAAAATATAGGAGGGTCAAGTCAAGGGGCATGTCAGGGAGGGGGATGCAAATGAAAGTGCAGAGATGCAATGAGAAGAAGAGGATAACATCATATGCAATAATAGAAAAATAATTGACAATGGAGCTAGGGTGAGGATTACCCGAAGAAAGCGCAGTAATAGCCACCTCCCGAGACCTGGTGAGAGGAGGCAAGGGAGGTCAGATCGGGATGGTGTCATGCTTCTTGTCACGAGCCTTTGTTGGTGTCAAGTGAGCAGAACCAATAGGGGTGCTATGTTCATGAGGGCCTAAAGCATTCACCTGTGCCTTTGTCTGATCCTCTAGAGGGGAAGAGTGCTTAACCAAGGGACAGTCCTTATATAAGTGCCCCAACTTATGACAAAGCCTACACCTGAAGGGCACCCCTTCATAATCCAGTATTTGAATACGAGTGAAGTGTTTCCAGTATAGGGTTATCTGCTCCTCTAAGCCTTCCCTAGTATCCAAGTGAACCAATATGCGAGCCAGAGACATGTTGCCAGAGGTAATCTAGGATTTGTCATGATCAAGGTAGGTACCCAACGCATTACCAATATGTTGAAGATGTCATCAAACCATAAATGAAGTGGTAGACCGAGAAGTCTCACCCAAAGGGGGTTAACTCCCAATTGCTCCTGTTCTGGATCAAACATAGGGCTCCATTGCTTTAGCGGGATAGGGGTGAGCTCAATATGCCAATATTTGGAGAGAACCCACGATGTCTAGTATGTACGATGGAATCGAGGAGAAAACCAACCTCGGGCAAGGGTAGTAACAGTTGGGAACTCATAAATAATATGCTCCCAAATGTCAGTGATCCATTGTCGAAGTTTTGTTGTCGAATAGGAATGACCTCATACCCGCCCTACCAGAACCTGGTCCGCAGTATCCAAAACTTCCCCCATCTGGATCCCTTTCCCAAAGCAGAGTGAAACGTCCCTGTTCTTTGCATTTACACACTTAGTTTTCTTCACTTGCTTCGGTTGCTTGCCATTTCGAGGGAACGAAGAGGGTTCAAGAGGAGGGTCATGATCGTTTGTTCGTTGGTCTGTATTGTTGGAAACATACTGAGAGGGGGGGGAGGTGAATCAGTATTAGCAAATCAATAATATTTTCAATTCCATTATCAAATTCATATACGCTACTTCAATTAAGGATACCCACGTGTATACTCAACTGTGTTTAATGCAACTAGCATATATCCAATAAACTTATGATTCAGTTAATTGATCTTCAATGAGTGCATCAGAACATTATTAACCATATGAACAGTAAATAGGTATAGTAAAATAGAACATATCATCACACATAAGAAGCACACATGAATACCATTATATAAGGTGGAAACCCAATGTGGGTGAAAACCACCTGTTGAAAAATGTGCAACAAGAAATGTTAAATTTAGAATGTGCTAAAAATAGACCTGCTAAAAATAGCATGTCTAAAAATAGAAGTTTGGCCAGTGAGGTCATTGGCCACATTGGGTGAGAGGTGAAACTGCTAAAAATAGCATTTCTGGGTCCCTTCCTATTTTTAGCAGTCCCTTGTCTAACTATAGGAAGTAAAAACGAATTTGGTTTTAACAGCAGTTTAAAATATTAATTAATTAATCTCCATGAGTTAATTAATTATGGAAAATTAAACTTGAA
The DNA here is from genome assembly GCA_000404065.3 of Pinus taeda. Lineage (NCBI taxonomy): Eukaryota > Viridiplantae > Streptophyta > Pinopsida > Pinales > Pinaceae > Pinus > Pinus taeda. Next base: position 51,123 of record APFE030590977.1, read on the forward strand.
GTCTTTGTGAGATCATGCAATTATTTTCTCTCTTGATTTAGGAATTTATCCGTTGATTAAAGGAGATAAGGTTCAGTTCTATATTGAGAGGATTAGTTGACTTAGTTTTACTTAGTTAAGTCTAGTTAGAATATTTTAACAAGTTGTTAAAATAATAAAATATAGTTTGTTAATGCTTGCATGCATGTGACAACTATTATTTTAGATAACTGAGCATTCCCTCATGGATAAGTGATGCATGTCAGTTCAGACAGAGACCCAGTTGAGATCAGATGAGGGACAGTGTACTATCAAATGCTTGGATATTTCTAGTAAGTATTCCTTGCATGGAGAAGGATCTATTATAGGAGATTGGAGGACTTGTGGCTTATATATTGAGGCTTAGGTAGTCCATGATTTTCATCTTCTGATTGAAGATCATCAGAGTACAAAGAGAGCAGGATAGCTATTGAGCTGATTCTTTTTGTATGTTGAAGAGGATTTCCAGTTGATTGATAATACAGAATTGGGGTTTTATGCTCACGCTTTCCCCAGTGATATATTCTATGTTATGTGTGTTTGATTTCTCCATATCAGTTATGTGTGTTCTTATTGATGTTGCTCATGGTTGATTAAGCTTCCACTAAATTGTTTGTAGAAGTAGATCAAGTGTTTCACTTTGGTGCATTGCATTACCAGGTGATCTACAGGTGGGAAATTTCTACATGGTATTAGAGCTAGATCATTTGTAGAAAAAGTTCTACATGGTATTGGAGCTAGCTGATTTGTAGAAAAAATCTACAAAATTCTACATGTTATCGGAGCACAGGTGACCAAGGAAGAACAGTATACTAGCAGGAGAAATTCGAAGTTTATTATTCGGGATATAGATCTCAAGTTCTTATCACATCTATTTCATCGATGGCGTTCTATGGTTGGAGGCTTAAGTATGCTCTTGATGGCAGCTCAAACTATATAGCTTGGAAGGATCGCATGGAGGCAGTTTGGAAGATAATGGCCTTAAGGATTTCATTGATCAAGAAATTCCTAAGCCTATTAACAAGACTAAGTAGGTGGAATGGAGGAACTGTGTGGCTAGAGCTAGGAGAATTCTCTTGGAGGGAGTGCAAGATCACATTGTCTTGAGCCTCCATGGGAAGGAGACTCCGCATGCAATGTGGAAAACATTGAAAGATTTATATCAGAATAGCAGTGATCAGAGGAAGCTGGCACTGAAGGACAAATTTCGAAAGATCAAGTGTGAAAGGGATGAGACGATCTTTATCTATCTGGCCAAGCTCATTACATGTAGGGATGAGCTTGCAAGTGTAGTGGTCGTGACATCGGATGAGGATGTGGTGAGTCTAGCACTCCTTGGCCTTCCTAAGAGCTAGCATAGCTACCAGGACTCGGTGAATGGAAGGGAGAAACTGCCATATTGAGAACGACTATGGTCATATTTGATGCAGGAGGAGATCAGACGGAGCACCAGAGACAGTTCTTCATCCATGCATGATGAGGAGAATTGTGCCTTAGCGAGTAAGGCAAAGAAGGGGAAGGAGAAGGTTTCTCTTTCCAAATCCAGTTCTTCCAATGATGGGAAGAAGGTTGACAAATAGAAAGTGTGATGCTTTCGTTGTCATGAGGCGAGCCATTATACTGCAAATTGTCTACGAAGGAAATCCAAAAAGGGGTCGGGGAAGGATCTAAAGGTGAGGCACTTGCTTCACAGTTTGAGTTGGATTTCACACTCTTCGCATGCATGGTTTCATCCATGGTGGGAAGTGGTTGGTTTATTGACAGTGGAGCTTCTTTCCACATGACCGGTGATAAGAGTTTTTTCAATACTTTTGAAGACAAAGATCTCCATATACTCATAGCGATGGGTAATGATGAGAATTATAGTGTCTTAGGTGTAGGCACGGTTATTTTTCAGAGGGAGCATGGATCTCGCCTTACCTTAACCGATGTCAAGTATGTACCAGGACTAGAGAGAAACTTGGTGTCGATCGCGATGCTGGAAGACAGAGGCTATGATGTAGTCTTCAGTAAGGGAAAGGTTTTCCTTAGACACATCATCACTAGACAGGTGAAACAGATTGGTTCACGGGTCAAGAACCTGTATTCTCTTGAGGTTCAAGATGCATGCAAAGCCTTGAGCAGTAAGGCAACTGGTGGAGACTTGGTGGTTGAGAGGGAGGGTATATTACATCTCAACATGCAGAGCCAGAAGAAATCTCAGATGATTGTAGAGGAGCCACGATTGGTGCAGCAGCTTCAGGAGGTTGTGAAGCAGCCACAACAGGGGAAGCTGAGAAGAGATCGAGTAGAGACATCTACTCATGCAGAGACCTCCAGTAGGGGGAAACTTCGAGCCAGGTGGGCTGAGGGATCACATGCAGCCATACCTCAAGGTACGAGGTGGGGCGATGTGGAGTGATCGTCCCAAGGAGGAGGGGCAAGATCCTTGAGGTACCCAACCTCTTGGATGAGACCTTGCTATGGGAGCCCCGATGTGGAGTAGTAGGAATTGACTAATTGGGTAGAGACAGATGCGGATGGAGCGGCAGAGAGAGCGACAGTGCAGGGAATCCCAGGAAAACACATAGCTAGTAGACTGCAGCAATGCGAGAGGCACAAGTGTTTTGCACAGTGCTAGGTGGCACAAAGACGTGTGCAATGGTGTGAGATGCATAGATATGTTGCAGTAGCGTAGATGTCAGAGAGGGAGCACTTGTCAGCAGTATGTAGAGCTTCAGCATCAGAGTATGTTCCTGGCCCAACAGAGTGGTCAATTGGGAATGTTTTTGTTCCAAGTGTTGTTGGAGCAAGTGGACCAAGTAGATTTGTTGCATGCAGAACATTCCAGAGTTACAGGATCGGGTTTGAGAGAAAGCCTTTCTTGTTGAGAGGGACTGTTGAAAAATGTGCAACAAGAAATGTTAAATTTAGAATGTGCTAAAAATAGACCTGCTAAAAATAACATGTCTAAAAATAGCAGTTTGGCCAGTGAGGTCATTGGCCACATTGGGTGAGAGGTGAAACTGCTAAAAGTAGAAAGTTCTAAAAATAGCATTTTTGGGTCCCTTCCTATTTTTAGCAGTCCCTGGTCTAACTATAGGAAGTAAAAACAAATTTGGTATTAACAGCAGTTTAAAATATTAATTAATTAATCTCCATGAGTTAATTAATTATGGAAAATTAAACTTGAAGTCTTTTTGAGATCATGCAATTATTTTCACTCTTGACTTAGGAATTTATCCCTTGATTAAAGGAGATAAGGTTCAGTTCTATATTGAGAGGATCAATTGACTTAGTTTTACTTAGTCAAGTCCAATAAGATTATTTTAACAAGTTGTTAAAATAATAAAATATAGTTTGTTAATGCTTGCATGCATGTGACAACTATTATTTTAGATAACTGAGCATTCCCTCGTGGATAACTGATGCATGTCAGTTCAGATAGAGACCCAGTCGAGATCAGATGAGGGACATTGTACTATCAGATGCTTGGATATTTCTAGTAAGTATTCCTTGCATGGAGAAGGATCTATTATAGGAGATTGGAAGACTTGTGGCCTATATATTGAGGCCTAGGTAGTCCATGATTTTCATCTTCTCATTGAAGATCATCAGAGTACAGAGAGAGAAGGATAGCTATTGTGTTGATTCTTTTTGTATGTTGAAGAGGATTTCCACTTGATTGATAATATAGAGTTGGGGTTTTATGCTAGTGCTTTCCCCAGTGATATATTTTATGTTATGTGTGTTTGATTTCTCCATATCAGTTATATGTGTTCTTATTTATGTTGCTCATGGTTGATTAAGCTTCCACTAAATTGTTTGTAGAAGTAGATCAAGTGTTTTGCTTTAGTACATTGCATTACCAGGTGATCTACAGGTGGGAAATTTCTACATGGTATTAGAGCTAGTTGATTTGTAGAAAAAGTTCTACATGGTATCGGAGCTAGCTAATTTGTAGAAAAATTCTACAAAATTCTACACCACCTGCTGCAATTCGTCCCTATCTTCTTTTAATAAGAAACTTCTTTTTACAATATTTTTGTACTGGTGCAGTCTTATGCCAGTACGCAGGCTTCTACTTGCAGAAGGCTACAACCTTCTCTTGTTCTCTAACTTCTCCTGGAAGGGAGCTACAACCCCTTAGCTATTGTACTAGTTGATGTACTAGTACGTAGGTGCTGACCTACAGAAGACTACAACCTTCTCTTTTCTTCCAGGGACCACGTTTCATAAATTTTCATACTGGATCCATAAATACAAAATAATCACCATTGCAATACAATCATTAACTCTGAATCACCCAACAACTGAATCACTGAAACCCTGTCATTCAAACATAGTCACCAGAACACAGAGCAGAGCCTAGAACTCTGCAACAACCACTAGAACCAATAGCAACCTCAAATATTAAATCTCATAATGTATGCGCTACTTAACTGTGTCAAACCAGTGTGTATACGCCCTTTCACCAGAGAGAACCCGCGTACAGATCTGAAAATAATTACTTATACCTTCGTTGCAATTTCCAACTTCAATTATACCCAGAACATAAGATATAAAGGATAAGACATGCATTAGTATTCATATCTATTCATGATCATACCATATAATGATAATGCATTTTAGTCTTCATGATCCCGGTCCATCAAACTTTATCAATCGCATAGGTTCCTCCTTGGTTCAGATCGAGCAAAGCATCACAAACCCATAACCAGCATACTAGATCTCACACTTCATCATATATTCATCACTTCCACACTTGCCCATCTTGGCCTAATGATCTTCTACTTATATAGGTTTAGGCCTCTCTCAATACTATGGTCCAAAAACCACGTAGAACCAATACCTTGGACCCAATACCTGGGGTGAACACTTCAGACTAAATACCATGGACCAAAACTTAGATTCCCAACATGTACGCACCTTTCCTTCTGTAAACATGCGTGTGTACGTATACACGACTTGGTATATGGTGAACCCACATGTATACACTTCTTTGTCACAACACACCTGCGTATACCTCTCTGATCATTAATTCTTTGTTTTTTACTAGTTGTACTATGATCTGTCATCTAAGTGAGTTGCCATCAAGGAAACACCTATATCATACCTATATCATAATGCCAACATATATCTCCTTCCGCCAAGTTAATCGGTGTTCCTTAAAAAAAACCTGAGGACGATGGTCCAGATACTAAGTGCTGGCTATCTTGATGATCAATAGATGGCTCGGTGGATAATACCGGAAGGAGTGTAACCGACACATAGGTAAAGGGGAGGTGGGGATCAATAGTGAAGGGGGAGAGGGAATAGCCCAGTGGGTTAATAGGAGAGGAAGATTCAATGTAGGTAGTCAGGGAGTGTAGGGATGCCAGAGAGGGAGGAGGGTAATATGAATCTGACCATGGGAGGGAGACATCAGGTAGGGGATCAATCAGACACGAGGAGCTAGGGTCCATTTGAAACGACATGGTAACTGTCAAAGGGTAACCGTCAAGGGTTGCAGGGGACGTAAACAACGACTCTTCCAAGATCAATGGAGGTGTGGTCGTCCAGATGGAGATCGAAGCAAACGGGTGCTCTGTATAATCTACAAAGTCCACATCCATATCATCGATTAGCCAACAACCTGTGATATGATAGCAAAGACCGTGCCAGTTGCTAAGTAGGAGAATAAACAATGAGGAGCGAGGAATCCCAAGTGTTCGCGAGAAGGGCATCGGTGTAGTTGGTATGCAGGGTATGTAGGGAAAACCCTAACCTACCTTGGTGCAGGTTTGAATCGCATGCATCTGCTACATCTTCTTTTTCCTTTCCTTTTACTTTAATTATTAATTTAACTTTAATCTAATTTTATTTTTATATAACTTGACCGAGTTAAAATGTTAAATAGGACAAGACTGGATATTACAACATCTCTAACACACTGGACTGGAGAGTGCATCTCTCTACAAATGTTACCTTACTAATCAAAACACAAAAATCCTTATTTATAGATCTATATATTAACCATTTTATTAATGTAATTATGCCAATCATAAAAACAAAACAAAAAACATTATATATCAAAACACTATACTTTATAATTTTATTTAATAAATAATAAATATAATATAAAACATATTTGACATTCTTAAATAATGAATGGGTTATATCCAATAAATATAATACATGAATATAATGCTAGCCAAGAATAATAAGTTATGTTATATAATGAATAGATTTAGAGTGAAATAAATCTAGGGTCTTTAGTTTATTACTATTCTTTTTATATAAAACATTTTGAGTGAGGCTATAGGCATGGATTATTGGCTCAAGGGAGAGTAGCGGGTATAAACTACGAAATTTAAGAGACAATCTCATACATTTTGTGAAATACAACTTTCCTCGTTGGCATGCTTAAAAAAAGACCCTAGATGGCACGCAAATTGAATATAGTGTTTGTAATTAAACAAATATCATTTATTTATTTCAAACTATGCATTTATGGTTTTCAACAAATACCATCTATGAATTTAAACAAATATCAGCTATGGATTTATACAAGTGAAAAGATTTCCAAGGAATTTTGAACCCAATTGACGTGAAAAAATCTTCAATTTGGTGTGATTGAAATTCCCACTGTAGATCAACAGATTATGCAATATACTAAAGCAAATACAAGAACTACTTCTACAACAAACTTCGCGGAAGCTTAATCGAATATGAGCAAGATCAATGAGAACACATATAACTGAGAATGAGAAATCAATCGCACATAACACAGAAGAAATAACCCGGGGAAAGCCTCAGCCTATAACCCCAATCTCTGTATTATCATACAAGTGGAAATATGTTCGAGTTACAAAAAGAATCAGCTCACTAGCTATCCTGCTTTCTCTGCAATCAAAGAATACAGCACACAGACTAAATAGACATTGTATATGTCCTCCTCAAGCCCTCCAAGCCTCCTATTTCCATGTGTAGTTTTTCTTGGGGTCCAGTGATGCCACATGTGTGAATTGGTCTCATCACATTCACAAAACCTAAAGAAGTAATTGCGCAATCCTCAAGGAAATAATTCCTTCTGCATGCAAGGGATATTCACAATGGAATATTCTAGCAACTAATAGTACATTGTCCCTCCATCTGATCTCAACTGGGTCTCTGTCTTAACTGACATGCATGAGTTATTTATGAGATAATATTCAGTTATCTGAAGGGCAGCATTTACATGCATGCATGCATTAACTAACTAAACTCACAATTAATTCAACAAACTGTTTGAATTAATCTAACTGGACTTGACTCAGTTAACTGAACCAACTAATTAAAACTCAAATTACAACTCATCCTTATCTCTTTAATTGATGGATAAATTCCTCAATTAATGGAGAAACTATTGCATCTCCCCACATAGACTTCATGTTTGATTTTCTACAACTAATTAACTCATGGTGAATTAATTAATTATTTTACAAACAAATGCTAGGATCAAATTCAAATTTTTACTTCTCTATTTTAGTTCAGGGACCAACTAAAATAGGAAGGTATCCCGCAATGCTATTTATAGCAGTACTAAATTTAGCACTTCTATATTTAGCATTTCTTGTTGCTATTTTCAACACTCCCTCTCAACAAGAAAGGGATTATCAGGAACCCCAATCTTGTCTCTGTGGAACTCAAACTTGCATTTTGACAATGCTTTCGTCAAAATATCTGCATCTTATTCCTCGGTCGAAACATACAACAACAACATGATCCTCTTGACCACACAGTCTAGAAGATGGTGATACCGGATATCAATGTGCTTGGACATGTCATGAAAAACTGGATTCTCAGAGAGTTTGATACAACTCTGATTATCACAGAAGATCACGGATGGATCCATCCTCTGACCAAACAATCCCACTAGAATCTTCCGCATCCAAATGGCTCCACATGCAACCTGACTAGTAGCCATGTATTCAGCCTTTGCTGAGCTAAGTGCAACTGATCTTTGTTTCCTATTGTACGAGGAAACTGCAGCTAAACCAAGGTTGAAGATTCCTCCAAAAGTGCTCTTCTGGTCTGATGGACTCCCTGCCTAATCCACATTTGTGAAGCATTGAAGCTTTACTCCCTCTGTCCGTCTATACCACAATCCGAACTGAGATGTGCCTCTGAGGTATCTCAGCACATGCTTCGCTGCCTTCCAAAACAGCTTGGTAGGCTGAACCATAGCTTGACTCAGTTGGTTCACCGCTAAGCATAAGTCAGGTCGTGTGTTCACCAGATACATAAGTGAACCCACCAGCTATCAATAAACAGTAGCAACTACTACCTCACGTGAAGTAGCATCCTCCTTCCTCCAGTTCCTAGTTAGACGAGTTTGCATGGGCTTGCACTTCTCCATGTGAAAGCGCCTGAGTATCTCATTGGCATACTTGCCTTGAGACACAAATACTTCACCATCTTTCTGCCACACCTCCATGCATAGAAAGTAGTGCATAAGACCCATGTCTTTCATTTCGAACTCTCTTGCAAGGACCTCCTTGCAAGACTGTATCAGCTGATCATCACCTTTCAAAATCAGATCATCGACATAAAGAACAATGATCAATGGTTTACCTTCTATCATGATGTGGTAAAGGTTCACATCTATGTCACTCTTGGTGAAGCCCAACCTAGTGAAATAGTTGTCGATCCTGGTGTACCAAGCACGGGGTGCTTGCTTCAGCCCATACAAAGCCCTTTTGAGTTGGCACACATGCGACTCACGATCGAAGGTCTCGAAACCTTGGAGTTGCTCAATGTACACCTCCTCCTCAATCTTCCCATTGAGGAATGTTGCCTTCACATCCATCTGGTGGATCTTCCACCCCATCTAAGCTGATAGTGCCAACATTGATCTAATCGATGAGTACCTTGCTACAGGAGCAAAAGTTTTATTGTAGTCAACCCCCTCGACCTGTGAGAAACCCTGGGCAACAAACCTTGCCTTATGTTTCTCAACACTACCATCATCTGCCTGTTTTACCTTGTAAAGCCATCTGGAACTCACCACTAACTTACCCTGAGGTCTTGGGAAAACATCCCACACACTGTTTCGAATGATAGAGTCGTACTCCTTTACCATTGCATCAACCCAGATTGGTTGTTGCACTGCCTCCTCAAATGAAGAAGGTTTGGTATCTACACACTCCCCAACCAGGGCCATGTACCTAGTGTATCACTCGGGGGACCTCCTCTGTCTGCGTTGAGAAGATGGTTGTCCCACATTCTCCCATGCATCCAGCATCAACCTGTCAGCTTCCCTTGAGTGTTTTCGCCCATCTTTGGAAGTCTCAGCATGAGTGGATGTTTCCACTCCCAGATCCTCTGCATGCAGCTACTTCACATCAATTTGAGGCTCCCCCTCCTTAGGAACATAAAGTTCCTTCTCTGCATGCAACTTTAGTTCCCTCTCAAGTGATAATCGCATGGCTTTCTGCTCGTCGAACTTCAGATCCCTGCGTACCACTATCCTCTGACTGGTAGGCAGGTACACCCGATAGTTGTGGGGTGTATCTGTGTACCCTACAATTATTCACAACTCAGTTGTTGGATCTATCTTCTTCCGGGCATCTTTGGTCACATGACAATAAACTGATGATCCAAAGATTCGGAAATGACTCACATCTGGTCGCTTCCCAGAAAAGGCCTCCATAGGTGTCTTCATTCCCAGTATATGGTGGGGGCTTCTGTTCTGCAAGTATATTGTTATATTGCATGCCTCATCCCACAAATGTAGTGGTAGGCTTCGTTTATGCAACATCGCTTGAGCTGCTCCCACAATCAATATGTTCTTCCTTTCGGCCACCCCATTTTGCTGTGGGTTATGGGGTGCTTTCAATTCCCGTTTAATTCCTTCTGCAGCGCAGAAGTCTTTAAACTATTTGGAGACATACTCTCCACCATTATCACTACGCAAGGCTTTTATTTTCTTTCCAGATTCTTTCTTTGCCAAGGTTTTAAACTCACAAAACCTCAAGAAGGTCTGATCCTTCTTTTGCATAAAGTAGATCCAACATCTATGAGAAAAATCATTAATAAAAATAACATAGTACCTTTCTTTAATGGTGGAGGCTATAGAGAATGGTCCACAAACATCTGAGTGAACTCGCTCCATGATTGCTCCAGCTCTACTGTCTCGATCCAGAAAGGAAGATTTCACATACTTACCCAAAGTACAACCTTTGCATGTATTCATCTGCTCAAGTTTTCCCTTGGGTAATCCAGTAGAAATCTGTTGCATGATCTTCAGGGCTCCATGGTGCAAGTGGCCCAGTCTTCTATGCCATAGCTCGCTAACATCTTGGCTCTACACCATCTTAGCTTTGGAACTCAATGTAGTGCGGTCATCTACCTCCAGCTTGTAGAGATTCTTTACTCGAATCCCAATTCGCTTTGTCTATCCAGTACCGATATCCCTCAAGAATACCTTTCCTTTACTAAAGACTACATCATAGCCTTTATCTTCTAGCATAGTGATAGACACAAGATTCTTCTTCAGACCTGGTACATACTTTACATCGGTCAGGGTGAGGGAGCTCCATGCTCCCTTTGAAACACAACCGTACCTTCATCTGAAACACAATACTTTCCATCATCGCCCATCTTGATCCGCATCTAGATATCCTTCTCCTCTAAGGTACTGAAAATATTCGTCACCTGACATGTGGAATGAAGCTCCACTATCCAGGTACCACACATATCCCACCATGGATGAAACCATGCATGCGATAAGCGAGAAATCCAGCTCAAAATGCAAGGCCAATGCCTCACCATCAGATCCCTTCAAGGAACCCTTCTTGGATTTCTTCTATGAATAATTCGTAGCATAATGGCCCACTTCATGACAATGAAAGCATCGCACTTTCAATTTGTCAAACTTCTTCCCACCATGGGAAGAACCAGATTTGGATTGGGACGCCTTCCCTTTCTATTATAGACATATTTGGGCACTGCAACCCCAATCATATATGTCGATAAACCAAGGGCTCTTTAACCCCTAAAAGTGTTGTTTCATACTCCAAAGGATCATGGTCAACTAATTACATAATTTCCCAGAAGTTCCACCTGAAAAACCACTCAAAACTGGCCAAAACTGGACCATATTAACTGCTCCACGGTCAAGGTGTGATGCATACTGGCTACTACACTAGCCAGGTGCGATGCATACTAAAAGAGGCCTCTGTAGGGTGCGATGAGTGAGAATAGACAAATGGAAGAGACAGTTTGCTAAGTGGATGCTCATAGAATCTTCTAGAAACTTCTCCTGTGACACTTCCCTCTCTAAATTCGCCTAGGGATGAGTAAGAGATCAATGAAATCTCCAAGTGGAACCAAGAACTATCAATGGAATGACACTAATAAAAAACCCAGAGCTGACTCACCCCCTTGCAAGATATCTATATATGGATCACTCATCTGAGAGATCTAGAGGCTGGAATTTTGTAACTTGTAAGGAAGTGTTGTTGGTTTCTCTTTGAGAAGGAACATCGTATTGTTGGGTGATCTTGCTTTTCATGAGGTGAAGAGGGCTTTGATGCTGGGAGGATGATGCTAAATCAGATAGCTAGGTTGTAATCCTCTCTTCTACCATTAATAAAGTTATTTGAGTTTTCCTCCATATAATCGTGTATTTGTGAATCTTGTTTATTTGTGAATGCAATTGTATGGTCAATGTATTTCTGATTCTGCATTGTTTATGATATTATAGATCTAGATGCTTTGATGGTGTTTTGTTGCTTTTCCTCTACAGGTATTCTCTAAAGTGGGACAAGTAGGAGAGGAGTGGCAAGCTCTATCAAGGGAGAGAGGAAACAAGCAAGGAGCCAAGAGAAAGATTCAGGTTGGTGCTCTTTGCTTCTCTCTTATCTATCATACATAAAGGAAATCACAATTTGCTTTGATTGTTTATTTCTAAGATAGCTACCCTTCTTAGTGGGACTAGCAAATCGAAAAGACACTAGTTTTCCCAGAAACAAAATGGCGACTCCGCTAGGGAGAGATTAGTTTGTTTGTTTGTTATTGTTGTTTGCTTTATAAACTACAGATGGAGCCTGAAGTTAGCCAGCTAGCCTTCGAACTGCTCTTGCTATGCAAGTGCAAAGTAGATCAATGTTGCTTCAGTCAATCTCCGGTTTGGTTTATGAACTGAACATCTGACTTGCAAACATCCTAAGTTCCCTTGTGGTAGCTCAATAACCTCGTAAGCTCATACCCTTGTACTTTGTTTTTACTGCCTATCATAACTCAGCCTAAATCACTGAGCTTAGCTGCAAATTTTGAGCAAAAACCAAACTCAGTTTCGTTCTCTGGCCCATCACACTATCTGTAACTGGCACCCTGTATGCATTGCACCTCCCGTGTATCGCAGGTGAGATGCATCCATGTTTCCCTTAAGGATAGGTGCGACAATTGAATGATACTGTTTCTCTCTTTGGAATTTGGTTTTTTTCTCCTTGTTTTCAGCTCTATTCAATAGTTTTGCTGCTTATGATCAGTATCTCATTGTTGAAGCCTTCTTCCTTTACATTAGTTAGCCTCCATTGGTTAAGATTTGTGAATGTTTTTTTATGTAATTTTCATCATTTATAGTCCTTCTTTGTCAAGAGTAGCTTAATCGAATTGTTGTTTTTTGATTCAAAAGTGTCGTAACTGTCATTCTGAGTCAAGAAGAAGAGTGTCGTAAAGTCTTCCTCCTCTAGATAGTCGATTATACTTTTTTCATTGTATTTGATTTGAATTTCCAATATTTGAGTGTCGAAAGCAGTTTTCAATTCGAAATCAAAAGTGTCATTTTAGTCTTCATTTCATTTTGAAAAGAAATTGTTGAAGTGTCGCTTTGAAGAAAATAGTTCAAATCTGTACTTAGTTTTCCTTTTTGGCATTCTCACATTAAGGAAATGGAAAAACAAATACATGCATGTGCATTTGCATTCAGACTGCATACGGAAAATGATTTAGGAAAAGTGAATTTATTTTGTGCTTTTTGCTCTCTGTTGAAAGAATCGTACTCTTCTTTCCTTAGTAGCTAGGATTTTCATTGCTAAAAGAAAACAAATGACTATTTATCATTTTAGATTACATATTTAGGAATTTTACATCTACATCACACAGTGAACCTTGAAAGACAAACTTCTAAAAATATCAACTCTAAAATAAATCTCAATGAACATAAAAACGCTTTGGAACCTAATGCAACACATCTAGAAGTCTAGGCTAGAGACGTGTTCCAGCGTCGTAAAACCTAGTAACTATCGTTTTCATTGAAGGTTGGGCGATTCTTCCTCTTTGATACGACAAGTGTCAGTACAGACTTGTGCTCCCCATACCGTCGAGTATGTATTGGGAGACCACAATAGGCTAATATCCTTTATCCTTAGGAAGCCGTGTCTGCCGCCCTATCGATCGCAATGCACTGAACACAACATTCGGGAAGATTGACTGTCGTACATAAAGTCCTGGTAATTTCTCTTTAATTTACCACCAAGGTGTATATTGCAGTTTTGTGATTGGTTTGGTAATCCCTCTGTCTAGATTTCCAGAGTAGTCACTTTCATTCCTTTTCGAGTCCTTAAAAGAAAAGGTCCATCTGAGCACTTATCACTTCAGGCTCATTAAAAATCGAAGGCGACTAGAGTCATCTTTAGCTTTTTCTTGGCTCTTAAAAATTGAAAAAGAAAAGTTGTGTCAAAGCGTCATAAAATTTATTTAATACGGAATAACATCCTTGTTCCTTCGTTAATCTTAGGTTGAGGTAATGGAGTCCACCAATCAAGGAATTCCCCTTGGGGGGAATCCTAGTCCTTTCTCTTCTTGGGGAGATATTGGTGCTCCATGTATGGCTATATTGTCCGTTCTGGGAATCACAATTGGCCTGCTAGTATGGCTATTCTCAACCTCTGTCGTTCAAAACACCGTTATTCCTCAGCAATCGAATCAACAACCAGATGATACTAAAGTTGTCCCTTCACCTTCTACTTCGTTTGTTTCACCCTCTCCTTCTTCCTCTTCGCTTGATGAAAGTAGTGATACTAAAAACCAAGTAGCAGAGAAGAAGAAGAAAGGGAAGGAGAAGAAGAAGAAGAAGTCAGTCAAGCAAGGGGGAAACCATGCATCATCTGGTGAAAATTTGCACACCAAACTTTCCAAACCCAAATCTCCATGCATAATTTGAAAAGGAAACCATTTTCATCGAGATTGTCCTTGCATTCCACGGATCTTGAGAGAATGGTCTCCTCGTTTGCACTGTTCGGTGTCATCAACCTCTGTTGATCATGTTGACAGCACGCCATCAACTAGTGAAAATGAAGTCAATGGACAAAAAGGAAAGTTCATATTTCCATTTAGGTTATGTGAAGGCGATCATGCCCTTCAGCGTTTTCCTTTTCTGGACGAAGCCAAAAGTGTCTCGAATAACCGTCCTACTTCACCGCAGCGACTTCCGCCTGGATACAAGAAACTCTTACCAAGTCCATTGCTAGTTGAAAATCCGATTGACATAACTCAATTGTCGGTCGAAATTCCTATCGTTGAAAGTAAACCTTCTAAGTCCATACCGAACCAAAGTCAACAGGTCGAGATGGCAGTCGACCTAGCCTTGCCTTTAGAAGGTCCACCTTTAGATGATACAATTCCCAAAGAGAATGAGAAGGACACCGTTCAAATTCTTTTTGTTAATACAGAGTCTGATGAACATGCAGGCAATCCACCCATTCCTTTACAACAGGAGGAAAGTTCCCTAGTTCAGGAGGTTCATACAGCTGTTTACCCGGTACCTCCTCCGAGCAGTGTAGTCATTTCCTTCGATTGGAATCAACTAGCAAGACCCCGCCTTCCATCTAGTGTACCATTCTGAATCATAGTACAAGTGTACAAAATGATCGTGTCTGACACTATCATAGATGAAGGGGCTTCAGTGAGTATCCTTTCCACTACTGCTTGGAAAGAGCTTGGTTCGTCATCACTTCTGCCTGAGACACAAAATTTGTCAGGATTTAACAAAGGAACCAGTGGACCGTTAGGGATCCTTCTGAAGTTGCCTGTAACTTTGAAAAGTAAAACCATTCATTTGAACGTGATGGTAGTCCAAGGGCCTTTAGATTACAATCTACTCCTTGTGCGTGATTATGTTTATAGCATGGAATCTATTGTTTCCACACTCTTCCGAGTGATATGTTTCCCACATGAAGGTAGAATGGTACAAATTATCGACCAGCTTTCATTTCCTAGTTCAAACACAGCTACAAGTCAAGCATCATCCCTAAATGGTCTCTTTGAATCAAGAATGTCTCTTCAACCTTCATTCCATCCACTTGACTGCGGCGAGTAGTCTGGTGAATGTAACGAAGTTTGGGCATGCACACTGGTCTGCTTTGGCAGGCAAACCTAGCTGAGAAGATAGGTTTCCTGACAGGTTATGTGATTGGAAGCTCACACCATTCACCTTTGTCTATTTTGATGGACAAAGTCAAGGAAGTGTTTTGTCTGCTCTGCAAACAAAACAATCCTACTTAAATGCAAGGACTTCCATATGATGACCTGGAAACTCTGGTTTTCTCAATACCGCGGGGCATACAACCCTTTTTATGGAAGCAAAAGACGACCAATTTCATTTTTTAGCTTTTTAGCGTTTTTAACTTTTTAGCTTTTTAGTGTCAACTTCTTGGGTTGGGTGAATGGTCTGATCCACCATTCACCTTTGTCGGCGGCGCGCAGACAAAGCAAAGGAAATGTTTTATCTAGACGAAAGACAAAACTATCCTACCTAACCTTAGTAGTTCCTTAGCTTTTAGTGTAGTTAGCTTTGTAGTTTGGTCGTTTCTAGCCTACAT
Source organism: Pinus taeda (assembly GCA_000404065.3). Classification (NCBI taxonomy): domain Eukaryota; kingdom Viridiplantae; phylum Streptophyta; class Pinopsida; order Pinales; family Pinaceae; genus Pinus; species Pinus taeda. The sequence goes on from APFE030590977.1 coordinate 66,968, forward strand.
AAAAAGGCAATGAGCAAAGTTTCACATGGTGCAAGCTCGTTAAAAAATGAACCTACTAGCAAGAGACATCTTTAAACAAATGGCACAAGCAATGTTTCCACAAAGTTCAAGCTCATTAAAAAATAAACCCGCCTTCAGTAAGTGACCTCTGCGATTGCCATGCTATTAGCCTTTTGAACCTTGGTTGCGTTCTTCCATCACCTCCATTCTTCTGACTAATCATGCGCTTCCACTAGATTGTTTACCCTTTTGAGGAACAGCTACAACAAGTGATTCTATTAGCCACCCTCTTCACACTACAATTTTTTGAGAAGTTCCAAACTTACCTAGAACCAGCTGCTACCCGAAAACATCACTTGCTCCTCAAAAATGATTTTCTTTTAAGCTCTTTTTAGACTCTTTAAATATGAAAATATTGTCGAGCTATTGGCCTTTCCAACTCGTTAAACTAAAGGGAAGTGCCATCCCTCAGGTACATTTTAATCTTTTGGGACCTGAGGGATTATCAAACAAAAGATCAAGTGCTTGTCTGTTTCAGCTCGCTAAAACGATCGAAAAGTCATCCCTTTCGTATTATTTTATACTTTTTTCGGACTTAATGGATTATGCTACGAAAAAGGACTTCTCGAGTTTCCGTTCCGTCCCTTTTCAAACTCTCTAAACATGAAAAGGACTAAGTTATCTTTGTGGTTAAACTCGTTAAAATAATAGCGACAAACTTGTCCACCTGGACAAGAACGAGTTTCACTGTCACTAGGCTTGCTAAAACATAGCGACAGGTTTGCCCAAAGGGAAAATTATAGAACAAGCATATGTTATTGTTATGAAACCATCTCACAAAAGATAGAAAAGATAGATCAACGCCTTAGAATTCAACCTCTTCGTGGGGGCAACCTCCTTTACATTACATAAATGAACAATCCTTGGATGATTTAAATGACAAAGCCTCATTTCTATATATAGGAGTCTAAGGAGTCACAATATGCCCCAACCGACCTAACAATAATAATATAAAGCCACAAAAATAACAATAGAGGGATTCTATGGGGCACAATAATAACAATAAGGGGACAACAGGGGCACAACAATATTAATAAGGGATACAACTACAATAGTAATGGGGTAATCACTAGTATTATAGGGGCCTAACATGCCCCTCTCCTTCAAAAATGTGTTGTCCTCAACGCTTGGGTAGTTTTGGATGCTTCCTTATAAAATTCTCATCCTCCCATGTGGAATCTTCAGCGGGTAAGCTCTTCCACTTGATGAGATACTCCGAAATTGATCGATTTCATAGCTGTCGAGTTCTTGTTTTTGTGATTGCTTCCGGTTCCAATATAAATTTTCCTTCCTCATCAAGTTCTGGCAATATTGTTTGAACTAGGAGCTTGTTGCCTATAACCTTCTTTAAACATGAAACATGGAAAACTAGGTGCGCTCGAGAAGCTGCAGGAAGCTCCAATTTGTATGACATAGTACCAATCTTTTAAAACACCTTGTACGGACCATAATACTTTGGTGATAATTTATTATCCTTCTTAGCTTGCTTGAAGGACATTTGTTTATATGGTTGTAGCCATAGGAATACCCAATCACCTACATCAAAACTTCTTTCGCTGCAATGTTGATATGCCTGTTGTTTCATTCTATTATGTGCCAACACGAGGTTATCCTTTAAGAGTTGGAGGACTTGTTGTTGAT
>APFE030590977.1:74536-100752 GCA_000404065.3 Pinus taeda
GATCAGACAGCTAGGTTGTAATCCTCTCTTCTACTATTAATAAAGTTATTTGAGTTTTCCTCCATATAATCGTGTATTTGTGAATCTTGTTATTTGTGAATGCAATTGTGTGGTCAATGTATTTCTGATTATGCATTGTTTATGATATTATAGATCGAGATGCTTTGATGGTGTTTTGTTGCTTTGCCTCTATAGGTATTCTCTAAAGCGAGACAAGTAGGAGACGAGTGGCAAGATCTATCAAGGGAGAGAGGAAACAAGCAAGGACCCAAGCGAAAGATTTAGGTTGGTGCTCTTTTCTTCTCTCTTATCTATCATACATAAAGGAAATCACAATTTGCTTTGATTGTTTGTTTCTAAGATAACTACCCGTTTTAGTGGGACTAGCAGATCGAAAAGACACTAGTTTTCCTAGAAACACTTTCCCTTTCCTCACCTTACTTGCTAAGGCTAGATTTTCCTCATCATATTGCTTCGATGAGGATCCATCTCTGGTGCTTCTTCTTATTTCCTCCTGCAACAGATCCAATCAAAGTCATTCCCAATCTGACGATTTTTCTCTTCCATTAACCGAGTCTTGGTAGCTATGCCAGCTCTTAGGAAGACCAAGGAGTGCAAGACTCACCATGTCATCATCAGCAGTTGTGATCTCCAAGCTCATCCTTGCAGGTGGTGAGCTTGTTCAGATATGTAGAGATCGTATTGCCCTTTTCACACTTGATTTTCCGAAGCTTGTCTTTCAGCGCTAGCTTCCTCTGATCGCTATTGTTCTGATATAGATCTTTCAATGTTTTCCACATTGAAAAAGGTGTCTCCTTCCCATGGAGACTCGAGACTATGTGGTCTTAAAATCCCTTCAGAAGGATTCTCCTTACTCTAGCCACACATTTCTTCCATTCTGCCAATTGAGTAACATCAGTTGGCTTGGGGACTTCTTGATCAATGAAGTCCTTTAGACCATTATCCTCTAATACTTCTTCCATGTGATCCTTCCAGGCTATATAATTCGAGCTGCCATCAAGGGCATACTTGAGTCTTAAACCGCTGAACGCCATTGGTGAAATTGAGATGTGATAAGAACTCGATTTCTATATTTAGGAACCTCAAACTTCGAACTTCTCCCTTCTTGTATATGTTCTTCACCTTGATCACCTTTGCTCTGATACCATGTAGAAATTCCCACTGTAGATCAACAGATTATGCAATAGACTAAAGCAAATACAAGATCTACTTCTACAACAACCTTTGCGGAAGCTTAATCAAATATGAGTAAGATCAATGAGAACACATATAACTGAGAATGAGAAACCAATCACACATAACACAGAAGAAATAACCCGAGGAAAGTCTCAGCCTAAAACCCTAATCTTTGTATTATCATACAAGTGGAAATATGTTCGAGTTACAAAAAGAATTTGCTCACAAGCTATCCTTCTCTCTCTGCGATCAAACAATACAGCTCACAGACTGAATAGACACTGTATATGTCCTCCTCAAGCCCTCCAAGCCTCCTATTTCCTTGCACAATTTTTCTTGGGGCCCAGTGATGCCACATGTGTGAATTGGCCTCATCACACTCACAAAACCTGAAGAAGTAACTGCACAATCCTCAAGGAAAGAATTCCTTCTACATGCAAGGGATATTCACAATGGAATATTCTAGCAACTGATAGTACATTGTCCCTCCATCTGATCTCAACTGGGTCTTTGTCTGAACTGACATGCATGAGTAATTTATGAGAGAATATTCAGTTATCTGAAGTGCAACAGTTACATGCATGCATGCATTGACTAACTGAACTCACAATTAATTCAACAAATTGTTTGAATTAATTTAACTGGACTTGACTTAGTTAACTGAGCAAACTAATTATAACTCATCCTTATCTCTTTAACTGATGGATAAATTCCTCAATTAATGGAGAAACTGTTGCATGTCCCCGCATAGACTCCGTGTTTGATTTTCTACAACTAATTAACTCATGGTGAATTAATTAATTATTTTACAAACAGCTGCTAGGATCAAATTCGAATTTTTACTTCTTTATTTTAGTTCAGGGACTAACTAAAAGGAAGGTATCCCAAAATGTTATTTATAGTATTACTAAATTTATCACTTCTATATTTAGCATTTCTTGTTGCTATTTTCAACATTACCATCAAACATAGGTAAACCATCAATGAAATCCATGAAGATTTCTTCGCATTTCTGATTTGGAACATGTAAGGGGTCTAACAACTAAGGAGTTGAGACATTTTTGCTTTTTCTTCTCTGACAGATTTCACATTCAACGATGTATTTCTGAATTTTCTTACTCATTCCCTTCCAATAAAATCATTGAAGTGTGTTGTTGTATGTCTTAAAGAACCCAACATGCCCAGTTGTAGGGGAATTATGTGATTCCTTTAGAGGCTTTATTTTAAATTTGGTTAGGTAAATCCTACCTTTATACCACAGTATGCCATTTTTTCATTCAAAATTAGGATGTTGATCGATGTTTTCGATTATCGAACAAGAGTCTCGATGCTTGGCATATTCAGTTTGGATTTTGTCCAACCAATTAGGGACTACTACAAGTGCGGAGCATGTTGTGGTGTCTTCGTATTTATGTGAAATAGCGTCGACAACCACATCATCCTTCCCTATTTTTGTGCAAAATTTCCATGTTAAATGCTGCCAATTTCTCTATCCACTTATGCTGTTCTGTTGATAATTTTTTGTTGTTGTAATAGGAACTACAGACTATTATGATTTGTGCGGATTGAAAAATTTCTTCCTAATAAGTATTGACGCCACTTGCTTAATGCATGAATAATGACCAACATCTCTTTGTGGTAGATAGACTTCAATCTTTCCCTTTTATTAAGCTTTCAACTTTCGTCAGCTATGGGGTGAACATCTTGCATCAATACTGCTCCAATCCCAAATCCTGAAGCATCACATTCTACCACAAAATATTTGGATAAATTTGGGGTTGCCAAAACTAGGGTAGATAACATTATCTCTATTAAGGATTCAAAGCATTTGTATGCCTTAACGTCCCATTGAAAGGAATTTTTCTTTAGTAGATTTGTTAAGGGAGCAGTGACATGTGCATAATTTTTTATGAACCTTCTATAGTATCCAATTAATCTAAGGAATCCCCTAAGTTTTGGTATATTCTTCAACTTGGGCCACTCTTTGATCGCTTTAATCTTGTTGGGGTCTACTTTGACTCCTTTAGATATGATGTGTCTTAGATTTTCAACTTCCTTCTGTCCAAAGGTACATTTTGATATTTTTTCATAAAATTGATTATTTTCCAATACGAATAGTACTTCTTCTAGATGCTTGAGGTGATCCTTCTATGTTTTGCTATAAACGAGGTTATCGTCAAAGAAGACCAATACGAATTTTCATAGGTATGGGTGGAAGAGTTCGTTCATGGTTACCTAGAAGGTGGCTGGTGCATTTGTTAGACCAAGTGGCATTACCTTAAACTCATAATGCCCTTCATGAGTTTTGAATGCAGTCTTTTCGACATCTTGTGATCTTACACGAATTTGATAATATCCAGACCTCAAATCTAATTTTGAAAAATATTATGCACCATGGGGTTCGTCAAGCATCTCATCAATAAATGGAATGAGAAGTTTGTGTTTAGTAGTAATCTTGTTTATTCCTTGATAATCTATACACAATTGAAAAGATGCATCTTTATTTTGGACTAACCCTACTAGAGTTGCATATGGACTTCTGCTTTTTGTAATGACTATACATTTTAGCAAATCTTGTATTAACCTTTCTATCTCGATTTTATGATGATGGGGATAGTGTTATGGCATGACATTCACAGGTTACGCTTCTAGTTTAGCTTCAATGATGTGTTCTATCTTCCTTTTGGGAGGTAATTTCATGGGTAAATCTTGAAATACCTTATCATATTTCCAGATTAGGGATGTAACTTTAAACTACTAGTGAGTCCTTTCCGTAGATAATACTCTAATTGTTAGCATTGTGCGACAAATACGGGGGCTCCTTTGCGAATAAGTTTCTTCATTTCTTGTGCATATATGATTTGGGTAGGAAGAGACTGGAACCCGAACAATTTATACTTTCTTCCATTCCACTTGAACTTAATGAATTGCTTCTGGTGGTTTGCAGAATAGGTCCCCAATGTTTATAACCATTGTATTCCAAGGACGACATCTACACCTCCCAAGGGAACTATGTAAAAGCTAGACTCCATTTCAAAATTGTTTAGTTGCATTTGAACACTATGACACTTCCCTACTCCATCTATTCTTTTTCCATTTGCCACCATAACCTTTATATTTGTCACAGGGTATGCAAATAGATTTAGCATTTTTGGGACATTGACATCTATAAAATTATGGGTGCTCCCTAAATCTATTAACACAATAATGTTTTGCTTCTTAATATGTCCCTTTGGCTTTAACGTTTATGGTTGGGTTGTCCCTGTGATAGATGGCAGAGAAATTCTCAGCATATTTTCTTCTTCTGGATCAGGATTAGGAGTTTCATTTTCTTCATTAGTTTCTTTTCAGAGTCACTATCTGAAGATTCCTCTTCTCATTTTGCTTCACAGTCGTAAAGTTTTTGTGTGTTGCACATGTGTCCTGGAGAGTATTTGTCTTTGCAAGTCCAACATTTGCCAACCTTTTTCCTTTCAAAACTTGATTATTATTTTCCTCCTTCTCGCAATGAGGGTGGAATGTACTTGTTGGGTTTTTCATTACTAGCATTTGATGTTTTATGGAATTTATATTTCCGCTCGATAATTATTGTTGCATATTTGACTTCGTCAATAGTGTTGGGCTTATACAACTTCAATTCTACTCGGATATACTCTTTAATTCCACATCTATACATTTTTAGTGGTTCTTCATCATAGAAGCCTCTTTGTCTTACAACTAATACTTCCCATTCGTGGGTGTATTCGCTTACAGACCCTTTTTGCTTAAGATAAACGATTCTTTCGTAGACATCATCCTCTTCTTCTTCATGAAATCTCTTTAGTAAGGCATCCACAAAATTCTTCCAAATAAATGAATGAGATTCATATTTGTTGGACCACCATAGGAACCAATCATATGCTTCAACTTCCAAGTTGTTGGATGTAGTCATGATCTTCTCTCGCTCACCTATTGGCAGGTTTGACTAAAAAATGGCCTCCATTTTATTGACCCACGCAATATCACCTCTATGATCTTTACCATCGTATTTGTGTAATTCTCTTTTAATTTGTTGGTAGTCCTTTTATGGAAATCTCGTATAGTACTGACTTCCTTGGAAATGTATTTGCGGAATTTCATGATTTAAAAAAGCTTTGCCTTATGGAGTCTTGAGAATTTTTGTTGGTTCTTGAGTGATTAAGGGATTAAAGAATGGATTGATTCCTCCCATTAACCAACTCAGCATTCTCTCAATGTTATCTATTTTTTTAATGTCGCTTGTCATTTTCTCTTGGGTTACAATTATCCTGTCTTGACCCTCTCCTAACTCTATTTGCTTTCTTTCGACATTATCAAGGCACTGTCACATTTTATCAAGTTCTTCTTGAAATTTCTTTGAATTGGTGTTGTCATTATTCCTCTCCATCTTAGCTTTTTTATTATTTTTTCTAGAAGAACCAATTATTATTATTATTATATATTAAAACTATAGACAATATAAGCTAATAAATGTAAAGTTTTTATAACTACATTATATAGTTATTTTAACTTGTGATTCAATCCAACAAAAAAAGGAAAATGTGGCTCTAGAGGTCAACGAAGGCTGGTCGGGCGACAGGTATGACGTGGTCGATGAATAGGGTAACACACAACGAAGACAAGAATTGAACGATGTGACGACTGGAGGGAACAAGTCATAACCGAAAAAATGAACGGCTGAGGGGTTAACTGAGCAGAAAAGAGAGTTGTTGGGCCTATAGAGACACAATTTCATAGGGTAACAAACAATTCGGTTGATCTAATGATGTTGGATTAACCTCTAGTTGGGACATGAGGGTAGGGGAACAGTGGGAACAGAGGTGGGGACTGAGGCGGATGTGACATACACCAATGGGTGAAGGGAAACAAAATTGAGTTGGGTTGAGTGGATAGATGGGTTGAGGGCAGCATAATTGAGTTGGGTCGAGTTGCAATAGAACAAGTAATGGTAGACACAGAGAGGAGTAGCGGAAAAAATGAAAGTACACGTGATGAATGAACTATGCAGCAGGGGTGTGTTCGAATATTGATGCACTCTGATACCACTGAAGAGAAGCCAGGTTGAATGCTGAAATCCCTTATTGAAATGACTTGCAGATTTACAAACTGTAAATGTAATATTTTTATTAATGATTGAATATTTGAATGATGCTTACAAACCCTTAGACGGTATGCCTAAATAGGTAGTGACTGGTCACGAGGGTAAATGGTCATGTCTTTTGATAATGATTTTTCATTTAGTTAATAATATTAAAAATGTTTAAACAAATAAATAATTAACTAACTAATATTCATATAATATTATATATATATATATATATTATTTAAAACTATTTTATGAATTATTTATTCATAACACAGATAATAGAGTCGTTGGACTCAATTCACATCCTCTTTTGAAAGCACAAGATATCACATGATGTTGCATTGCCTAATATTCATCACCTACATTCAATGCATGAACAAACCTTCAATGCATAGATAATTTATATATACAAAGGAAACTACATTCCATACTTATTAAGTAAATAAGTGCATACCTTCGCGTCATCTCTAATGTCGATAACAATTGCATGTGGAATGGATTTACATAGAACCAATGTTTGTCTACTTGTTGTCCATAGGCCTTTGTGGACACAAAAGGGCATTGCCATATGTAGGAGTAGAATCATGTGGCCTTGCAATGTTATCTTCAATGGGCCAACTACGTCCATCATTAGGACAAACAACTAGACTTGTTTTTGGAAACGGCCTACTGGTTAGTGACCATTGGTATAAACTATTAGTTTGATGCAATATTGAAATCACTATAAATTACAAATTGTTAGTGATACACAATTATAAACTACCATCTCGATACACTATAAATTACAAGCTTGATACATTATTAAAATCACAATTCTATAATTACAAGCTCGGTACGCTATTATAAACTATTATATAGTCTATTTATAATGTTAAAAAAGTATATGACACCTCAAAATAGTTGTGTCCCATCTAGTTTTGCGGCGTCCCATGTACTTCAACCTAGTCTAGTCTAATGACATCTCATCCTATCCAGTCCAAGGGTGTGCATTCAAGATGTGAGACAACAATTGAGACAACAATCCAACAATGATGGAGATAAATCTAATACAGATGGAGCATGGAGATAACAATCTAACATAGATGGAGCACATTTGGGTGGAGCAACTCTCAAACCACAAAGATTAAGTAATTCCATTGGGATAACTAGCTTCACTCGCATTACTTTAAGTGGGTAAAGGAAAAAGAGCATGTAGCATGATCTAGAGACTAAGCAAATATGTAACGCACTCCTCCCAAACCTACCCAAAGTAACCATGCCAACCGGGGTGAACATGAGACGCGAAGCTACTATGATCATATTCAACCTCCTATGTGACCTTAAGGAAGTGGAATTGACGAAACATCACATACAGTCATCCAACCTCATAAACAGAACTTTCAGGAGATAAGTCAACCACTCAGACAGCCTATCCCTGGGTCCCGCTATTGTTCTGGACCTCTTAGGATGTAGTCTCCCTCATGATATGGGCAAGGGAGTGACCAGAAACCCAAAGCCGCTCTCATAGGCCTGCATGCCAGTGACTATCGGCCAAACTTGATATTTTTGTGCCAGCGACCCCAGGATTTAAGCCACTTTTTCAGGCCCAAAGCCCAAGCCACTGCCCAGAATGGAATGAAAGCTTGAAATCAATAAAATTATAGGGAAACAATGAAGCAAAAGAAATAATTTCAACAAGACCTTAACCAGACGCCTACTAGCGATGATATGCATTCGTCAAACATATCATCGACATGTAACCTACAGGTATAAACAACAGAATTAAGTGTAGGGATCTCATACTTATCTGAGAATCGCTATAAACCATTGTTCCCTCATGCCATTTGTTACATATTCATCTATTAGGTCATAGACACATTATCCATTCATATACAAGTAAAAACATGCTGAGAGCCATACATAGTTGTTGTCACAAAATGTACATATAACCAGCACAATAGGAACATAAATACCATAAACATATCAGCCATCAAAATCCATATATACATTAGTACATTTGCACATGGAAATCAAGGGAATGGATTTCTCATTAATCAATACAATGAACCAACCAGAGATGGGACTACCACGTTCCACCCGACCATAGAATGGATGAGCCAAATCTCTCTTTAGCCATTCACCCCTGTGTGATATTCCAAGCATGAATGTGGGACCCAGACCAAAAGAACTCAACCAGGGCATACTGAGGCTAAACTACCTCACCCTCATCAATAGAAAATAAGCTTTACCGTAATCCATCACGGATCACTAGGCCAACACAATGAACACATCATAATAGGCTTTATCGTGATCTCCACCTGATCACTAGGTCAAACAAGCATGGATGCCATAAAATTTCTCCATCTACACCGTGAGGAATTTTCCTGTCTCCTAGTCTCTTAGGCTTTACCGCAATCTAAACCTGGATCACTAGGCCCTAAACCGAGACCCACTCTCTAGGCTTTACTGCATATCCCAAACCCAAGATTACTAGGCCCAACGGAGAGCAAATCACCTCTAGGATTTACCATATATCCTGCCATTCACTGGCAAGGATTCCTAGGCCATCTGAGGCAACATGAAATTCGACTTTACTGCAACCCATGGTGCGCTTCAGGGATTACTAGGCCGTGTGTTCTATCATTTTGGAGATCCACCTCACTTAGCTTCGAAACCATCCGATAATCCAACTCAACCAAAACATGAGAACCCCATCACACCATGGCTATCCGAAAATGGCAAGGCTAGGCTGAAAACACTATCACGCCTGGCAAAACCCATGCCATGATAGAAAATAACCACATGCAATACCATGCATGCCAGATATAGCAAGGAAAATACACATGCAAGTCGATACCTGCAATGAAACCTGTTGTAGCTGCTTGATCCTACCTTTCCCCGGTTGATCTTTGCTTCCTCCTTCCTTCTTTGCCTTCTTGCTCCAATGCCAAAGTGCTCCAAGAAAACTCAAAGTGTCCAAGAGTGAGAGGGAGAGAGAGAATAGAAGAGAGCTCCAAAACCGAACTGATCAAGCCTTGCCCACTGATCCTCATAAGTATTTTTATTAATGAGGCCTCTCTTTTCTTCATTTTACATTATTTTCCTTCATTTTCCTCCTCACATGCAACTTGTGACCTTCACCTTCCTTTTCTCGTAATTTCCATTGTTTTCATAAATAAATGTGCCAAAATAACTTTTTCCCCCTTAATGCCTTAGCCATTACCTTTGCCAATTTGCTTAGCCATAAACAACCAAATGAACACCCACTAGGATGTCCTACCCACCATTAAGCTTGGAATACGTATCCCATCATTCGTGGTATTTATATAATTTTACATGGAATTTTCACCAAGGTTGTTACAAAACCCTCCCGCTTGGGGGAACATCGTCTTCGGTGTTCAATGACACCTATAACCAACAAGACCATTGAAAACAAAACAAACTTCTCATGGAGCTTTATAGCATAGCTCGTTGCAATATTTACAATGACCATTTGCTAAAACAAAACATCATGACAACATACCACATAGTGGAGCTTTATAACACAACTCATTATGGTATTTACAATAATCACATATACACATTTGCTAAACCAACAAATCAAAGAATATGATGCTCGTATCAATCAACAAGGGAGTCCAGAGGCTCAAACTTCCACTCTCGAAGTGATACCAGGATTCACTTCCTTCCCAGGAAGTCCATAATCTACTGCCATAGTCAAAGCTGCATCCAATGTCTAGTGTTGCAATCCCACGCCACTTGTCCTCTTAGTGAACAGTTATTGGCTCATTGTTCCAGGGCACTCTCCTAATGTGCATTTGATTCCATATGGTAATGCTCATGACCAAAACAAATCCATCCCCAGCCTTCCCTTCTCTGCTGCATAGTCCCTCGGGTAATCTGATCAATTCATTATGTGTAGTCACTCACCTTCCAAGTTCTGTTGGCACTCCCATCCTGGGTAGTCCATCCCTTGCCAAGCCTTCCTCGCATCAAAAGATACAAAAACCAAGGCATATACCTATCTCAAAACCACCATACCAGTCATAGCATGCTCATGGAAATCAATGGACACAATTGGGTACCAGTGTTCGACAATGGCCCTGTTCTTGAAGTGCTTTACCAGTACACTGTTGCATGTTCCAATTTATTGTTGTTGCTGCCAATTCTTGCAGCCGATTTCAACCACCCAACCAGTCATGTTCATGCATTCCTATTCCAAGCACATAATTTCCATTAGATTCAAATAAATCGAAATAACCTAAAATCATACCTCATTGGTAGCTCATCAATAAGGTACACTTGCAATCCTGTTCACTTCCAGTCACAACAAGTCAAACTAACAGTTTGATCAAAATATCATGTATAAACATATCACATATAGTTAGCTCAAAACACAACCATCATAGATCAACATCATAAATCACATGTAACGATCATAAACCAAATCATAGATCTCATATAATCATCATATACCATAGTCATAAATCACATGCATAATAAAATTGAAATAAAATGTTGATACTTGTCCTTTCTTCAATCCTTAGCTTCTATCTTTGTCTTTATTCCATACCCACTTTAGATCGGTTGTCATACTAGACAAACACCCGATGCCTTCTCCTCAACCATGTGCACATACACACAGTGTGCATCACACACATACAGCTACACATGTAATACAACACCATGCATTTACACTAGTACCATATGTACCACATGTACACAGTACCACTTATCCACTACAACCACCTGCACAATGTGTGCATGACATCACATGTAACACGACACCACCTGCACTGTACACAACACCACATGTACACTACACCATTATACAACGTGTACACAATACCACATGTACATAGTACCACATGCAAGGCATATATGCGACATCATACGTACACAATGCCACATGCATGACGTGTACACAACACCACCTACACATAGCGCCACTTTTACAACATGTACACATCACCACGTGCACACACAACACTACTTGAACAATCATGCACACAACACCATATGTACATAGCGCCACATGTACAACATGCATAGAACACCATATGTAGATAGCACTGCATATCCAACATGTACATAACATCATCTGTATACAACACTACATACCTAACATGTGCATAACACCTCATATCCATCATGCACACAGTACCACATATCCAACATGTACACACACTAAATATACACCACATCGTATGCACACAACATCACAGGTGCAACAAGTACACCATATACGACATATGCACAACAGTCATACTACATATCGAAAACCACACTAACTCTTTACCAAGCAACCTTGCTTCTAGTGTCTTATCCATGCTTTCCCAACATGACACATACCACACTGCTTTCAGTTTATTGATGTATCTTGTTGGGCTAATTTATTAACACAAATTAACACAAGGATTTAATTATCAATCCGAGTTTGTAAAACTTGGAGGCAAGTCCATAGTGTATGGATATCACATGTAGCCAAGCTTAGAAGATAAAATTTGAAGAGTTAAGGAAGTACATATTACAAATATAAACCTATTTTAGTAATTTCTAATTCACTCATCGACACTAATGAATAGCAAAATGAAAGTAGAATAGGTTCTTCTAATTAATTTCCAATATTCAAATGTCTCAACATAAAGTTATATAAAAATTACATATCATAAGCCTTCAAAGTTTTGGCTTAAATAGAAAATCATAAAACAAACTGATCTAAAGTCTCTCTAACAACTATATATACTCATATCCACCTATCCAAGTTGAATCCATCCAATCTATCACTAAAAATATGGAAAATCCCATGAAATCATAAAACTGCCCTATTTCCTAGGGATTTTCTGGATGACTAGTCATGTTTGACTAGCCTTGACCGGGCCTGATTTAGCTTTTTTTTTATCAAACCAATTGGAATTAGTTCAATCCTAGTTCCCAAGATTTCCATTCATGTATCTAGCTCGAGCCCAAGTGTCCTGCAAATATGTCATCCACATAGCCATTATGGGAATTTTTTATTATGTTCAAAAATACTCTTAAAACCCACTTTTTGCAAAAATATCTAAAAATTGAAAAACACAATTTATTTGCTTGAATATGCATAACATGGTCAAAATAAGGTGTATATGGATGGTATATGGTGGAAAATGATGGAAATTAGGCGGATTTTAATAAGCAAAATTTGATAAAAAACGAGGGCCAACATATCCCTCGGTATAACCTGTCCATAACATAAGCATTGGCATAATACAAGCATACAATATAAATTCATATTCACATGATATTGACCTCATATGTTTGTCATGAATACTCTTCCCACTTGATTCCTCATAGACAAGAAACCTTTTCATGTCATTTGCCTGCGTAAGTATTCATTCCTCCACAAGAATGATTCCTGATGACCCTATCAGACAGTAACATAGACACATGTATACACACATACATCATAAAATAATAATGATCTCGTCAGTCAACGTAATACATACATTGCATACATACATACATATGTACATATAAACATTAGCATAAAATAATCATGATTCATGATCACCCTGTCAGACATGACATACATACACGCCTACATGTATACATATATAAACATCAACATAATCATGATCACAACAAAATTGCCAAATATTACAATGTCAAGGTTAAGAGAACTTCCTTTATTCATGCCACACATGTTCAATATTGAGAACAACAATCCTAACATAGCCAAGGCATCTTACACCTCAGATCCATTTACTTTAACTTTTCTTGATTACCTTTCCTATGACTGTTCTGTCATCATCCATTTACCACAATGGACCCAACCAATCCAACCCACTGTCATAGTTTTACCTTCCACTATGCTTACTCATACATCGAGCTTCATCTTACATTACTTGTTGGGTACCACACAACTCTTCCCAAGCTCCATCAACTTTTCCTCTTTCCCAACCAATTCCCCAGACTCGAAACATAAAAGGAAACCAATAACAACATGACTTCGCAAACGAAGTGGTATGGCCATACTCTAGACATAAATAAAGTTGCAAAAAAAGAAAAAAAGAAAAAAAGAAAAAAGACCAAAAACACAAGACTAACAACAACCATGGTTCCTACAGAAACTCAACTAGAGCCTTATTCAAGATTTCATGGCAACCTATCTTTACCATGCAGTCCCCTGCATCATATTCAACTGTGGACCAAACTTGCCAGTTTTGTGCCAGTGACCCCGGAATTTAAGCCACTTTTTCAAACCCAGAGCCCACGCCACTACCCAAAATCAAATGAAAGCTTGAAATCAATAAAAGTATAGGGAAACAATGATGTAAAAGCAATAATCTCAACAAGACCTTAACCAGACCCCTACTAGCCATGATAGGCATTTCGTCAAACATATCATCTACATGTAACCTACAGGTGTAAACAACAAAATTAAGTGTAAGGATCTCATACTTATCTAAGAATCACTATAAACCATTGTTCCCTTACGCCATTTGCTGCATATTCATCTATTAGGTCATAAACACATTATCCATTCATATACAAGTAAGAATATGCTAAGAGCCATACATAACTACTGTCACAAAATGTACATATAACCAACAGAATAAGAACAAAAATACCATAAACATACCAGCCATCAAAATCCATATATACATCAGTATATTTGCACAAGGAAATAAAGGGAATGAATTTCTCATTAATCAATGCAATGACCCAACCGAAGATGGGACTACCACGTTCCACCCGACCATAGAATGGCTGAGCCAAATCTCTCTTCTTCCATTCACCCTATGCCATATTCCAAGCATGAATGTGAGACTCAAACCAAAAGAACTCAACCAGGGCATTCTGAGGCTAAACCGCCTCACCTTCATTAATAGAAACTAAGCTTTACCATAATCCATCCTAGATCACTAGGCCAACACAATGAACACATCATAACAGGATTTACCATGATCTCCACCCGATCACTAGGCCAAACAAGCATGGATGCCACTAGATTTCTCCACCTACACCATGAGGAATTTTCCTATCTCCGAGTCTCTCAGGCTTTACTACAATCCAAACCTAGATCACTAGGCCCTAAACTGAGACCCACTCTCTAGGATTTACCGCATATCCCAAACTCAGGATTACTAGGCCCAACGAATAGAAAACCACCTCTAGGCTTTATCGTATATCTTGCCATTCACCAGCAAGGATTCCTAGGCCATCTGAGGCAACACGAAATCTGGCTTTACCGCACCCCGCAGTTCGCTTTAGGGGTTACTAGGCCATGTGTTATATCATTTCAGAGATCCACCTCACTCAGCTTCAAAACCATCCGGTAATCCAACTCAACTAAAACATGAGAACCCCATCACACCATGGCTATCTGGAAATAACAAGGCTAGGCTGAAAACATTATCACACTTGGAAAAACCTATGCCATGATAGAAAAGAACCACATGCAATACCATGCATGCTAGATCTAGCAAGGAAAATACGCATGCAAGTCGATACCTGCAATGAAGCATGCTGTTGCTGCTTGATCCTGCCTTTCCCTGCTTGATCTTTGCTTCCTCTTGCCTTCTTTGTCTTTCTTGCTCCAATGCCAAAGTGATCTAAGAAAACTCTAAGTGTCCACGAGTGAGAGAGAGAGAGAGATTGTAGAAGAGAGCTCCAAAACTGATCTGATCAAGCCTTGCACTGATCCTCAGAAGCCTTTTTATTAATGAGATTTATATTTTCTTCATTTTCTATTATTTTCCTTCATTTTCCTCCTCACATGCAAACTGTGACCTTTCACCTTCCTTTTCTCCTAATTTCCATTATTTTCATAAATAAATGTGCCAAAATCCCCTTTACCCCTTTAATGCCTTAGCCATTGCCTTTACCAATTTCCTTTGCTATAAACAACCAAATGAACACCCGCTAGGATGTCCTGCGCACCATTCAACTTGGAATACGTGTCCCATCATCCGTAGTATTTATATATATTTTACATGGAATTTTCATTAGGGTTGTTACAAAATAGGTGGTGAACTAGTGGACAATTGATAATGAAGGCATATAGTGGCTAATTAAATTTATTAAATTGAAAAGGAGGGTTTGAGATAAATCTCAAATCTATATTCCCAACTACCATGAAAAATATTTCATAGAGATTAGATCACGACCATCCACCTCATAATTATTGATAATTAACTTAAAAGTCTAAAAATTCCTTTTCAAAATATGAAAAGCCTATCAACATAATATACTTTCTTCTAAATATTATTATAACAAAACAAATTTTTTTTAATAAAATTACTCAAAAATATTTTATTTTAAATTTAAAATAATAAAAATAAACATATTAAATTAAATAAATAACCCAATACATTAACATCTTAAAATTAAATAAATAATCCCTGATCGTGGTGACGAAGAGGGAGCGTACGAGCATGAAGACAGTGCAGGTGAGAGGACGGCCAGGACGGCCGCTGACAGCCATCAAGCTGAATCAACCGGACGTGGTGGCGTCCTACATGACCATGAGAATTTCGAGGAAGCAAAGTGGCATGAGTATGGGGGAGAGGTGGGCAGGAATGATAGCGTTAATGGGATGTGACGTAGGGTAGTTGGGAAGGGATACATGAAGGTGGCAAGGTTAGGAAGCGAGCTCAGATCGTAACGAAGGGAGGACGGGAATAGGGCAGCACAAATGACGGGATCTTATTCGACCAAGCTCCATTCTGGGTATGTTTCCTCTGGTTTACCTCCTACAATTCACTCTGATAAGCATAATATGTGGGAGGAGGGGGGAAAGCTGGGATACGCTGGGGAAGGGCTGTGTCAGGGCAGGCCTGAGGACCACGTTGAGAGGCAGAGAGAGGAACAAAGCATAAGCATGCACGGGGAGTGTATTCTCAGGGCAAAGGGTCGGTCCTAGGAAACTAAGGCTGAAAATCATAAGCAAGACATGATAGTAGATGGCTGGGTCACCAACCTTAGTCCAGGGGGGGAGAGAACAATGATTTTCCAAAACGATAGGGAAGGTTGGAGTGGGGAGGGAATGTTAAGAAACAAGGATAGGCCTATTTACGAGAAGCTTGATGTTCCTAGCAAGCTAACGTTTTCTGTTGACAATTGTAAGCAGGAGCCAGTAAAAGAAGAGATGGCATGCTTGGGTAGAGGCCGGGGTCATGCGGGTAGAGGGCACCAAAGCCAGCCGTTGAAAATCGATCCCACAATTCCGACACTGGCAGGTCAAAGAGGAGGCAGGAAATCTATTAAGATGGCGACCCGTGAAGCAGCTCGCGCATACAGAGAAGGGACGGACGCTGACATTCGTCAGCTAATACAGGAGATGGAGGATAACGTTATGGAAGAAGATTTTGAGCCATAAATGGAAGAATGGGGGGATATAGTTCCCGACCCAGGGCACACCAGAGGCAGGATGATGCTATACAGACAAGCCCTGCATGTGTACTAGGTAATGAAGCGTTTACTGGCTAAAGCCCTGGAATAGGTGGTGGGGGAGATGGCGGAAATAGCACAAGGTATGCCCAACATAAAAAAGGACATGAAAAATCTGCAAATTATGTTGTTCATGCAAGCAAGCTGGATGAAATCTAACAAAGTCTGATGAAACTGTCTCTAGTGCTAGGCAACTCTGCTGCTGCACCAATTATCGTGGAATTGGATAAAGATGATAGAAAGGAATAACTTTGTAGCTTTCAGTTTTCACTGGGTTTTAGCAGATAACATTTATTATTTCTTTGTTTTTATGTTAGTTCGGAACTCGAACAATGTTTTTAGATGTGAAGTGTATTTAACTTGGATTGAAACACTGGTAAAATTTTGCTACTGGATGGCCTATAATAGACTCAAGTGGTCAACAGACTTGGTTTCCCACATGGACAAGTTGAGGTCGCCAAAACTCTGTACATGGAACAACTTGCTTTATAAATAGAAAAAGAAGGAACTACCATAGCTTACAAAAAAATAATTAAATAAATAACCCAATACATTAACATCATAAGATAATTGAGATCACTTCAAAATATCCTCTTGAATTTCAAATCTATATTCTCAACTACCATAAAAATTAGATCATAACCATCTACTTCACAATTATTAATAATTAAATAAAAAATCTAAAATTTTTATTTCAAAATAAAAAATACTTATCAACACAATTATTTTTATAAATTTATTATAACACTGATTAAATTAATATTTAATAAAATTTACTTAAAAATAAAAAAAAATAATTTATTTTTAAATTTACTCACCCAAAATATTAAGTTATTAAGTTCTTTCTGCCTGGAGTATGTAGTAAAATTGCTTCTGCTTGGCTAAGAGCTTGTCTTCCTGGGACGTAAGGAAATAGGTAACAATCCAAGACCCAGAGGCATCTGGCAGGAGTGGAAGCTCCCTTACGGACCACCAGGTGGCGTAGTTTTCCTTGATAACAGTGATGAGTCAAACCTACATTCGCAGATAACAGCCAGAAATGACTGTTGGTTTGACACCTGAATTTGATAGATTTTGCCACCTTCAGAAAAAAATAAAAAATTATTAAGTTCTTCACACCACTCCAAAATTTCTCATCAACAATAAAATAAAACAAACCTATTCACATTTTAAAACAAACCTATTCACATTTTAAAGAATTAAATAAATAACGTAATAAATTAATATCTTAAAATAGTTTATACCACTTCAAAATTTCCTACACAAAACAAACCTATTCATATTCATATTTTAAAGAATTAAATAAATAACCCAATAAATAAATATCTTAAAATAGTTTATACCACTTTAAAATTTCCTCAATAAAACAATCATATTCATATTTTAAAGAATTAAATAAATAACCCAATAAATTAATATCTTAAAAGAGTTTATACCACGTCAAAATTTCCTCCCGCAGGCGGATAAATTATATATCTATTCATCTTTGATGCCCTAGAAATTTTTGAGTGTCCGACCTTGCAACCCTGCAAACGTATTTTCGTTCCACCTCTGCACATCACCTGAAAAGCGAACTTTTCAAGTGCCCGACCTTGCAACCTCGCAACATATTTTGATTCCGCCTCCGTACATCCACTAAAAAGCGCAAAGCGCACAGCGCTGGATGCTACAACACACAGCATAATCATTGACAATTTTGCTTCAGTAGTCTAAGAGTAGAATATATATGTCTATATATGCACATGGAGGAACCAGAGGAAGAAACGGTGCCAACAGCAGCAGTTCCATCCCTTTTCTCCAAAGGGGCACTGAAGAAAAACAAGAAGAGTAAATTCTCCAATTCAGAGCCTCCACAGACCAAGCTCAAACTAACAAACGATAAAGACTTTGAGGGTAAGAGCTTTGAGGATTTGGGTTTATCAGAATGGGCTGTACAGGTATGCAGGGAGCTCGGGATGAAGAAGCCCACCCCGGTTCAACAGCACTGTATTCCTCAAATTATCAAAGGAAAAGACGTGATGGGTTTGGCCCAGACTGGCAGTGGCAAGACGGCCGCCTTTGCACTGCCCATACTGCATAAATTAGCGCAGAACCCATATGGCGTTTTTGCCCTGGTCATCACTCCTACCAGGGAGTTGGCTTTTCAGCTGGCCGAACAATTCAAAGCCATTGGATCACCTCTGCGTCTGCGGTGCACGGTCATTATCGGTGGGATGGATATGATCAGTCAGGCCCAAGCCTTGATGCAGCGACCCCATGTTGTGATCGCCACCCCTGGGCGTATCAAGTCTCTCCTCGAAGACTATCCTGATGTCCCCAAAGTGTTTTCCAGGGCAAAGGTTTGGCACCTATATCCTATTTGGTCATATTCAGCAAGACGTCTTTACTACTTTCTGGTTTTTTATTAATTAATTATTTATGGGACAACATGCTTCCGACGAGCACTGCAGCAAGCATGCTTTTATTCATTTACCATTCCCCATCTTGAGAGCATTACAATACAATAGAATGTAGCCAGCTTAAAACACTTAGAGACTCGAAAGAATCCCTTTGGCATGTATCTATTCTGCCAAAATTGACAGGACTTGCACCTGGTCCCAACCGGCTTATAACACTTGAACATTTGAATGATTCCCTTGAGTATGTATACATTCTGCCAAAGTTGCCCAAGATTTGCAACTGGTCCCAATCAGCTTACACCACTTGGACACTCGAAAGAATCCTTTCTGCCAAAGTTGCACATAATTTACACCTGGCCCAACTAGATTACAACACTTGAGACACTTGAAAGAATCCCTTAAGCATATACTTATGCCCCCAAAGTTGCCCAGGACTTGCACTCGGTCCCAACCAGCATACTAAATTTGGACACTTCAAATAACCCCTTCAGCGTGTATCCATTCTACCAAAGTTGCCCACCACATGAAAGGTTGGCTTGCATCGGTGAGATGGGCCATTAGGGGCGAATCGTGTCTCTGGGTTTGGAACCTTGTTTGTGGGGAATGAAACACCCTTGATTAGCCATGTAACGAACATCCGTCAAAATTTCTGTTATGTCATACCAATTATTTTCACCAGTAAAGAAAACGTTTTTGTATTAACAGATAAACATTGACATTCAAAGAAAGCAGTTTGGTTCCAGAATGTGATCAAAATAGGAACCCAAATTTATCAAAATTATTACAAAACCAAGTTTCAAGTTTGGGCTAAGGATAGCCTTAGGTCCAATCATAACAACTGATAAAATTACTAGAAACTTGAAAGGCAACTTATCAATATTCCTCTGACATGACCTTGTATTCGCTATTCATGTTATTGTGCTTGTCAGAACTGAAGGAGGGTGGACTGCCCAGATGGAGGATTTCTAGAATAAGTTTTGCCACTTCTTCATTCTCATTCAAAATTTGGACTCCACTTCTTTGATCCGCTTCCTCAAGCAGCTCAGTTCTAGCTGCATCTTTTGCCTAAACCATTGGTCCTTCTGCCTCTCCAAGTCAGCTTTACAATGATCTTACTCAGATTTTATCATTACTTCTTTGAATTCCTTCAAAGCCTCCTTATTTAACTCCCCTTAGCATCTCATTAATTTCATATTTGAAACTGATTTCTCCTTCTCCATTTGCAGAAAATATTTGCCTGGGCCCAACAAGACATCATAGATTTCTTTCTCGAAGAAAGTCTTGGTAAGGAAATTATTTCTTCCCCCACAGGGTAGTTGGAGTCTCTTCACGGGGAAGCTTCCCTAATCTCCCCTCCTGACCCTGAAGTTGAATAGTCTCTGAGACCATTGCTGATCTTCATTGGAACTTCTGATGACGAACTGTTGATACCCATGTTCTTGAACTCTCATTGTTGGGCAGGAGCCCTTCCCCACACACAATTCTGTAGAAGATTGCTTGGCAGGATGATCTTTGTTTTTTCTTGATGCTTTTCTGTTCCCCCATTTCAGTCTTCCACAAATCTAGCAACAGTCGGGTATATTTAAATAGAAATTTTGACAAAATGAATCTTTCCCATTCCAAGAGCAGCTTCCAATCTACTATGAGTGTTTTGCCTAAGTTTTTCCAGAGTATAAATTATTTGATTTAGGGACATTCTACACTGTCTCTTAAAATAAACTTAAATAGCTTCTGAAGATTATATACAAAATAAAATTTCCAAAAGTAGAGCAGGAGGTATTTTAAGATACTGTCCAACACGGTGACTTTTGGGCAATTTTTTTTGAAGTAAACCTTAACAAAAATCATAAATAGACTGCTTTGCAAAATATAAAATTCTTAATTTAAAAGTTAATGAGATATTATCTTTGTGTGTGAAGTGGTTGCTATTATATTCTAATATATTGACTAGTGCAGAACGACTTCCGATGTGTGAAAATGTCCTGATGTTAAAATTCAATTTATTACCCTTTTGTGGTACGAGTGTCTTCCTCAGTAGTGGTATGACTGTGTTGGATTATTGCCTTTGCAATGGTTTTAAGAAAATTTACTTCCCTCCAATGCTATGCATTTCATTGTTCCACATCGACAATCACCTAATCAAGAGTGCCCCACACTTAAAATATATCTGTTTCAGTACAGTTGTAGTGTGTACACAGTTATGGTAGATTTGACTTGCATTGACATTGATGGCAAGATTCGTCAACTAGAACCAACATTAACCAATGATGTTGACTTACTGACCTTGACCTTTGACATCGACCAACTAGAAGATGAACCATCCTAATGCACAACAATGTCAGAAATTATACTTGTAACTGACAAACATTGCTTTATATCACAGATACCATATTTGCTGATGGGGTCCTTGAATCAACAGTGGATCTGCACCAGATCACGGGATTTGGCAATCTTGCCCTGATCTGCTTCCTATTTGGGTTTTCCAGCAGTTCTGTTTCTTGCTGTGGAAATAGATCTATGGGAAGGATCCCGTAGGAGTTGGTCACTGCTGTTCCCACAGATCAGGAGGTGAGACCTGCAGCGTGGACCACCTCCTGAATGGACAACTCCCATACTAAAAACAACAGAAAATTAGAAAAAAAACATGCCTACTAAGATGTGATGTAGGGGGGTCACGATGTCTCCCCATAACCAATGGATGCTTGGAGAGGTGACTCCCCCAGCCCCTTGCTTTAGTGCATTTAGGGAACCGGAAAATAGCCATTGCCAAACCCTAAGAAGTGTATTGTTTGCATTTGGAGATTGCAGTGGCAAGCTTGTATTTTGGAGAGCACATTGCAGAGAGGGTTATTTTCATGTTGGAAGAGGTAGAAGACCGTTTTTGCAAGTTGGAAGGTACAAGGGAGGATAAATGCCATTGATTGTTTGCTTGGCCACATGAAAAGCAGATAATTTTCTTCTCCAAGAAACCAAATGGCTTTATTTTGCTTGGTTGTGCAGCGAAGAGAAAGAGGCATTAGCAGTGGCAATACACCTCGTGGAGGGAGAAATAGTAGAGAAAGAGGTATTGCCAAAGTGTGGAGCGAAACAGGAGCAGGAATGCCCAGATCATTATTTGTCAAAAGCCCCCGAGAGCATTATATATATATATATTATATATATATATTGAATATACGTTTGACATCTACAATTTTTTTTACAAACAACAAATCAAAGGATGGAACAATATATCCAATGGAACTTATATCCTCTTCCACAAGATTACTAGCGTAGAAAATAAAGTTTGAGTAGGCTATCATGTCTAAAGATTGAGCATCTTTTATTGATAAGGCCCCTTTTTATGAATAAGCTCTCCACCCATGCTTCGGTCAGTTCCTGCTCCCATCTAGTATACTTCTTGAAGGAAGGTGGGTCATCTATCAAAAGGTACACTAACCATTTCTATAATCATGTGCTTTCATTTAATATGGATCACAGGTTAAGCTGGATGATTAGTCCACTCTTGATTGTACCATTGTTCCCACACTTCACTTGGGAGGTTGTCCTTTTCCCCTAGTCTATAGTGATCTTCTCTGAGGTCTTTTCTTTCCAAGAGGGGCACGAATAGGAGACATTGATTGATATAGCATGCCCAAGGTAATCCATACTTGTCATTTTATCAGGTTTCCATTCTTTGGGTTGATTGTTGCTTGTCACTGGTATTGGCACCCTGTATCCACATCTCTATGTCAGGGCATAGAAACTTTGCCTTGAGAGTTTGATGCGGCAAAAAGAAAGATAAAAGCATATATGGCCACAATCAAAATGAAAATGCAAAAGATGGCCGGGACTAAGCACGTGTGAAAAATCCTTGCCTGAGCTCTATCCCCCTCATTGGCCATCACCCACTTCCTAAGCATATCATGCCCTCTTTAATCAAAGGAACTTATAATGTACCAAACTTGATGGGCAATAAAATGCTACATCTTTAAGGGGTATTGGAAAAGCATAAAGCAAGCGGGTCATCCAAGCTATGCAAGAAAGAAAAGAAAACCATTGAAGTAGAAGGTGCACTAGAAGGGTGTAAAAGGCAAGCTGAGGAAAGGGGTAGCTCAGGCCTCCATGATTGCCCCCTCTTATCATAATTATGCTCAAGATGTTGGACGTCCTTTAGCTGGCACCATGGCTATGGCATCTTCCTCGAAGCCTTTCCCACTCCATGACCACATACATCACATACACCTAATGGATTGATGGTTTTGGCTAGCAATCGTCTCTCCCCTTCGAGGTTGGAAACACCTAATAGGGCTAATTGCATAATCATCCCAAACACAAGTGTGGTAACTTGCTTACAAATCATTAGCTAGAAAGACGTTTGAAGGCATGGTTTGTGTGAAGTATTTTGTGCCCCTAGCATTGAATATATCCACTATGATGCTTTAATGGTTTCTTTGCCTAATGATGTTGATCTCACTTGATATTGAGGGTATGTTTCAGGTGGTTTATCACAGATACATGGGATGTCCCTTGAGGGATGGCTTGACACTTTTCCAACACATTGAAGTGGACATTTAGCCCAGCTACAAGAGCATTTATGATATTGTAGGCCGAACATTTCCCCTCCAGAGGTTAGTGTTGGAGCTTGAGGAGCCTCTGCATGGATGTATGGAATTTTATACACCTCCAAAAACACTAAGCCAAGAGGTTAGGGCGTTAGATTGATTGATGATGTTCCTTAGAGGACCCAGGACGCCCCTAGGCTAGCCTTATAACTACTTGATGTACGTTGCCTTGTTCCTGAGCCCAGATGATGATGGAGATCGCTTGGGACACTTTGGAGCGTTGGCACACTCCCTTTTGATGTGAACGCCATGGTCGAGGGTTGCCACATCACCCATACAAATGCTAGAAAGGTGACATGGAGCTTCTTGATGATGGCGTTTTGGATGAGGAGTTGTACTCGGAGATGCACCTGTCACTGCAACTTCTAGCGAACCTCGTGCTAGGCCACACTAGATCCCTGCCAACAATGGGATCCACTACCACTGTCACATCAACAACAAATTCCCCTGTTGTTTTGTGGGCATATGTTATCCCCACAAGGGAGGCTTCCTCAGCAAGACTTAGAGGTTAGATGACTAAGTGATCCTAGGTCAAATGGTACTTTAAAGAGCTCGCAAAATTTTACACTCCAGAATAATCTTCAATAAATGTATGACTCTGGGTGGGATTATGTAGCAAGGTTAAAGAATTGATGGCTCAAGGTAGGCTTTGGAGAATGCTCAAATAGATTCACAAACACATGCTACTCCCAATTTAATGACTTACAAAAAAATTATAAGGTGATGGAGAATGGAGGATCACTGCCTCGACTCATTAATGAATTTTTGGGCATATGAAGACAAGGGGGCTAGTCAATAGCTGAAGACTTTGGATGAAGAGGGAAAGAGAGGAATAATTTCTCAAACTAACCCTAGCGACTTTCCAAAGTAGGAAACTTAAGGTCAAGGACTGCTAAACCCTAGCGACTTTCCAAAGTAGGAAACTTAAGGTCAAGGACTGCTAAAAATAGTTTCCTTGATGGATACTTGGAGACAAATTTTGCATAACCATAAATTAGAGTTCATAAAAAGATGTTGCAATTTTTAATATGGCACTTGACAAACCCAAATTTCAATAATTTCATGCAAAATAGAAGATAATACTCAAAATAAAACATCACTATTCATCTAGGGATCACTTTATCATCCAAAGAAAGTTCCTCCATTTAAAACATATCTTCCCCAAGACAACTTGTCTTACTTGAAATATCCAAAGCCAAAACTTACAAGGAAAAATCACAGAAATTTTAAATTGCTAGAGAATTTCTCCCCAAAAACTCCTTGAGAAAATGAGTGGAGGTGCACCTCTAATTTTTTTTCCAAGGAAGTGCACCTCCATTTATATAGGAGGTGCCCAACTTCTCTCATAATAAAATAATAATTTCCTAGGCTAAAATACCCTAATTTAGCCTAAGGAGTGGCAAAAGGCCCTCTCTACCATTAATTAATCCTAATTACACAATTTTAAGGGGCATTCATGCCACTTGTACAAAAACGATGGGCTCAAGCCCCCAAAAGATGACCCTTAACCACAAATCAAGGGAAAGGAATGGGCGCTAGTGTAATGTCCAACACCCAAAGGCCCTTCAACTGCAAGACTTGCTCCACAAATCTTCCAATTTGTTACCTAAAATCTTCTCAATTCGGGCACACAACCCTAAATGGTGGACACTCAGCCAAATCAATTAGTAGTGGTCCAAAAGCGTCCTCCAATGCAGACATAAAGGCCATCTAAATAACTCTCAAGATGAGTGCAAGAGCCTTCCAAATTCATGCTTTAGCTCTAAGAATCTTCAATTTTCCTTGCACTCCTTGCCAAGCAACCCTCAAAGTGGGTGTAGAAGCTCCAAGGGGTATGACCTTCCCTTTGATGGTGACTTCAAAGTTCAAAAGCATCCAATTGGCCTTCAAAGTGGGTATACAACCCCTCATGCTCCAACAATGCCATTCAGGAGGGCTTTCCAAACCACATAAAATAATGCTGCCTAGAAAACATGCATATCTAGCATATAGGCACACTTTAAAGTGGACAAATGGGACTTCAAAACCAATGCTCAACCGCCAATTAACCAAACAATTGGTATGCTCAGTAGTAAAACAATCATTAAAAGCTCCCATTAGTTGGCTCCTTATATCCAATGTTGCATAATTATCATTTTAAAACATGCTCAAGTCGACACTTCTCCCCTGTTTCATTTTAAATCACCTTAAATTATCCCTGTAAGGTTGGCCCCGATTAAATCATATGTGGATGTTTATAGATATAATAATCGTTTGCGTTGAGAAATCTATAGGGCAATAGCTAGGATAATTTTTCTTTACTTGATAACTGCTTGTGATATCTTTTTACTTTTTTACTTATTAGCTTCTTCTCTTATTATTATGTTTGTTCTTATCATCAAACAACTACCAAAACAAGAAGAACAATAGTACACAAGAACACAGGATATAGGCTGTGTAATGAATAAAATATATAAATAATATAAATATAATGTAAAAGATAATAATCATAAATAATAGTTAGTT
>APFE030590977.1:101780-115672 GCA_000404065.3 Pinus taeda
AGTAATTTAAAAAAATATTTAATATTCAAGAAGCAAAAATGGAGGCTAATACAAAAATGAAGGCCATAAGATTCCCAGAAACCGCACCCAGAGACGGTAAAGCATTATTTAACATTAAAGGAACTCTCGAAGGAAAAGATGTTATTATTTCTATTTCTCCGGCAGAAGATGCAAATTATATAACACCTAAAATCGCAAACCAACTAGTGATTCCAGAGTCAAATATAACTGAAAAATTAGAATTAGACCTTTTTCGCAATAAAATATATGACATAGCCAATTTACAGTTAAACATTGAAGATTATACATTTGTATCACAATTTCCAGTTCAGACCCTATGGAACAATCAAGGGGACATTATTTTGGGTTTACCTTGGATGGAAACTCTAGGTTCCTTTATTCTAAATACTAAGAAAAAGTTTTAACATTTTCTTACAAGAAGAAGAAAATAACACTCCAAGATTTTACACTAAAACGAAATTCAATAACACCAGAAGATATCTCAGATATTTCAAAAATAATGTCTCAAGAAAGTAAAAAGGTATTACAAAATATGCAAAAAGAAATTGACAAAATCAATGTTGACAAAAATGAAGAAGTTTCTCGATTTAAAAACCATAGCGAAAAATTATTGTCGCAAATTAAGAAACTTAAAAAGGACAAGAAGTCGTTAGAAAACCAAGTACAACAACTTATCAAGAAGGAAGCATCAAATGTAGGAATTCAAGTTGATGACAAAACAACAAATACCGACCCAATGAATATGACAACTCAAGAAGACAAGTCAGTTAAAGAAACAACACACGTAGATGTTGCAGTTCAGACAATGAACATCCCAAGTGAATGTTCCATAACCAATTTAATAACATCCTCACCAGAAGAAAATCTAAAAACTTTATATCGACATCCGAATCACAAGATTAGACAACTCAACCAAGCTACGTATCAGGACCATTCAGAACAGAAACAACAAATTGATGTTCCAGAGAATAATGACATAACATCAATCCAGTCTTATGCTAACAAGTCGTTACAAAATTCCAGTGATCAAAATACTATACAGAAGATTAGTTTGGGATGGTCTGATCCCTTCTCAGTGCGACAATTTTGTTTGTCACTAAGAATATCTTATCAACTTGTATCGACGAGGATGACTATTCCGAGACAGAAAGACTTTCGGAAAGCAAAAATAGATCAAATGCTTTTTCATCGACAAGCTTTAGGACAAAGCTTTTTGAAGGAAGAAGGCAATTAACGAATAAAATATATAATATATAATATAATGTAAAAGATAATAATCATAAATAATAGTTAGTTAAGCTAGTAATTAAGGTTGAAGAGGCATGTCTAATAGGACATGGCTCTTCATGAAGAGACACTTGCTTGGTATATAAGCAAGCCTCTCGTTCTCATTTGTAAATTATCATACTCATTATTATTCACATATTTAATATAAAATTTATATCCTTAATGGATATCTTTATATTCCTAGTTCTCTGGAATAATTAATTTATAGAAGGAACTTTGTTCGCTTCAGGCTGCAAGCCAGGGCCAAAACCTCTCCACTTGAGAGGAAAACCCGTAAATCTCCTCTTCTTATTGATTCTTCAATTGACAAATTCCAAGACCTCTAGACCAAGCCCTATACCCTTCCAAGACCAAGTCCAACCTCCTTGATGATGTGCTTTCTTTTGTCCAAGTCAAACCCAGTCAAATCTCTTCCAACAACACAACTTTGACCCCTAACAACAGAATTCCGGTCTCTACTGCAGATCTGAAATTTTCGGCCCTCCCAACAGCCGCTGCTTCCACACATGTGAGCTTATTTAGGGCTTCCAAGACTACTTCAGACCTTTGCTTGACTTTCTCCTTCTTCTAGAGCTTGAGGATGACCTAATTCGACCTTCTTTTTGTTCATTTTCCAAGTTTGATCCTGCAACAACAAACCCTAACCCAATAGTAGAAGCTCTAGTTTCCTTTCTTCGCATGTGTGAAGAGAGAGAGAGAGAAAATAGCCCAAATACTTGATCCGTGTTCTTGTCCTTCTTTGTTAGCCTCTTTCTTCTTCTCCTTCACTTGCATGATGAGAGAATGAATTGTGCCACTAGGAGGTCGAGTTCCCTCCTCTATATAGGCTTCCAAGGTGGACTAAGTTCCCAAAATAGGTCGACTTCTTAGCTGGCAGGCCGACTTGGCCTTGAAGGGTATTTTGACACTTTTAAATACAAAAATAATTCTTTTTACAAGATACAATGTGCCCAATGGGATTTTCAACATATGATAATGACTCTTTTGACTTCTTGACCTAGGACAAACCATAGAAGCACTCAATGGGTTCTTGACCTCTAAAATAGAAGACCTTGAGCATGAAACCCATGCTCCAAAAATAATAATAATAATTTTTCTTTCATTTTACAATATACAAGAATCAAAATGTACATTTCATATTTATGAAGATGGAACCTAGTTACACATTTTCAACATTCCCTCTTAACTAGGGAGGTATTCATAAATGGTACATGGACATTCTCAATCTGAAGAGATCTCATAAGAAGAGTTGGATTGGTAACCCATCTGTT
Source organism: Pinus taeda (assembly GCA_000404065.3). Lineage (NCBI taxonomy): Eukaryota > Viridiplantae > Streptophyta > Pinopsida > Pinales > Pinaceae > Pinus > Pinus taeda. The sequence goes on from APFE030590977.1 coordinate 104,360, forward strand.
TAGCATCATAACAACCAACATTGTCACATAGCAAGGCCTTGATTAACAACTCTATCTCTCCACAAGATCAGAGCACAATGCTGGCGAGACCAGTGATTTATAGACACCTTCATCATTGTCTCTCAGGGTACATACCCCACCAGGGTGTTCACAGGGTATGACCTTCCAGGACTATTCTTATCTTGGATTTCCAATTCTCAAAGAATATCGGTCCTCTATGACTACTCTTATCTTGTATGCCCTACCTCATCCTCAAAGAGTATCAGATGCCAGATGCTTACCCAATCCTCCATTCTTTCTTCCCAAGTGAAGACAAGAATAATGTGTGTATCTCTCCCTCTCAACTAGGGAGGATATATCAACTAATCCAAGCTTGTTTGTCAAATATACAAGCTTCTTATTAGGAAGAGATTTTGTCAAGATGTCAGCTACTTGTTCATCAGTGGAGATTACCGTAGTTGCAACACACCATCCTGCACCAACTTTTGAATGTAGTGATACTTGTTGTTTATATGCTTTGTCTTTCCATGAAACACTGGGTCTTCAGACAATCTTATACAACTGGTGTTGTCACAATGTATCATTGTAGGGTCCATTAGTCCTTTAAACAAGTCGGATAACAACTTCCTCAACCAGACTACTTCTCTGCTTACTTCACAAGATGCAATATATTCAACATCAACACTACTCAAAACAACCGATTCTTGCTTTTTGCTCATCCATGAGACCATGGAGGATCCCAAACTAAAACATCCTCCTTTAGTGTTTCTTCCATCCTGCTCACTGCCTCCCCAGTCAGAATTTGTGTATCCAATCAAGTGGACATCATTGCTTATACTTCAGGCAGAAGTGGATTGTTCCTTGCAGATATCTAAGTATGTGTTTGGCTGCTATCCAATGATCATGCTTTTGCCCTCAAATACATTTCAACACAAAGTAGAAAGGAACCTGTAGTCAAAGAAGATGCCTGCAAAGCAGTCTATGCTACAAGATCCAGAAATGTCATGACTCATCCGACACTAAACCGGATTTCGATACTCGAATTTCCCAGGATCAGGAGAATCGAAACCTCTTCCAAATTTTTCTAAAAACTCCTGACGGTAAATCTGTATTAGTATGGGTGCAGGCCTCAAACAAGGGTATGAAGCAGAGTATCATGCAAAATCTTGGCTATCCATCATATCTACAAAATCTGATCTGTGGTGACAAATCCATGCAGGATAATCAGAATCTACATGAATACAATATTCTTTCGACAACCACGATCATCCTCAATCGATTGAGAGGCGGAGCAGCGAGATCAAGTAACTCAAAGGGAGCTGTAGGAGTTGCTGGCCCTAGCTTACCAAAAGGTACAACATCAAATCAGGAACACATCAATGGTGGACTCCTACAAAAACATCCTACAGGGCAAATCAATAGATACAACTCACATAGAACAAACACACAATACTCCCAGTCCATACATAGTGGAGCAAATGACTCATGCCTTAGAACTGAACATAGACATTCCAGAAATAAATGATCTTTGCACTACATATGAAGCACAAGCCATCATTTGCAGATTTAACAGTTTATAGCCAAAACCAATGGATCTTTTTCATTGGATATTCACAAATTGGACAACAAATTGTGAAATTGTGAAATACGGCCTCCCGAACTGGTTTTTTACCGGGTCATAAAATTCCTCAATGACTTGGATCAACTGGCCGTTTCGGATTCGATTCGGCCGAATTTTAAAACATTGGGCTGCATAACCTACCCCTACATTTCTGGCATAACCAAGTACTAGAAGGAATTGGGATTATCTTAGGACGATACATAAAAACAGACACACAAAGAATGGAGGAAAGAATTTATACATTTGCACGAATATGGGTGGAAGTGGATCACAGTAAAGGCCTGCCAGATCGCATACAACTGATACACAATAAGCAAAGTTAGACTTAGCTATTAGATTTCAAGAACACAACCTTCAGATGCCGAATATGCCGACAAACAGGACATCTACAAAACACGTGCCCTAAAGCCAAGAAAGAATCACAAAAGAAGAAGAAACCAGGGAAGCAGCCAAAAGGATGGCAATTTCCCCCAAATGAGCCAGATGAGGAAGCGGATGAAGCAAAAAATGCACCCATTCCCAATATGGAAACACAAAAATCGCATGAAAAAGAAGCAAAGGGGAAGTATCAAAAGAACCAACTGATTTACAGGTTACTACGGCACAGCTAGCAAGGATACCAGAAGCAAAGGATTCTAGCGGATACAAACATCATCATGCATCAGACAATTCTAATTCAGACAAGGAAATTTCAAGAATAGAAGAAGGAAACCAGCTAGCTGTTGTTACCTCCACGCCATCTCAAGGAGAATGGCTAAATGATGAAAAAAAGAAATGGAGAAAAGTTTAATCTTTTCTCTTCATCTATTTTTAGTTGATTAATTTATATCAACTTATGATCATCAATGTTTGACTGGATGATCGAATGCTTTCAATCATCTGCAACATGTAATTTTGTTTTCATTAATAAAATTATGAATTTTCCTTGGGAAAAAAAAACTCTACGTAGGTGTCCTCCATGAGTGTAAGAGTTTGATATTCACCAGATTACAGGAGAGAGAAAGAAAGGATTGGATTACAAGCAGGTCATACTTGCCTTGTTTTTTAATATAACAAGGGTACATTGCTTTGACAGGGTTTGCAGGGATAACACACATTATTGAGGCATTTGGCCTTTATCCAAATTATTGATGTAGAGAAAGGTGACATTAAGTCATCCAGGAGAAAGAAGAAAATCCACTCCAAGAAGTACAGGAGAGGTGTTAGAAGTGAATGCAACAACATTTACATAATGTCAATGACACATTGTTGGAACTTGGAAGCAGTATCCTTCAATACAGATACCACTGAGTTAAGGTAGGTCATGGTAAACAAAGAATTTTGGGTCCCAAAGAGCCTACGAATGGAGCAGTCAATAAATCAATCAAAAGTTTGAGCAAGACAAATGGAAGCAAATTCATACGTGTAAACAAGAACCATGGCACAATTGTATTGGAGCAGCATGGGTGGAACCATGAAAACATAATCTAGTTTATTGAATTTTAACTTGAAACTCCCAGGTGCAAGGGGATGTTCTTTATTGTCAAGGAAATAAAATATAAGGTCATAAAATTGAAAAGTTACAATGTTCTCTACATTACAAAAGGAGAATAGTCAAGAAGCCCCAATAATTCGTTGATGGTGGTCTTTAACCTTAGATTTTGGTACACTAAAATCTCCTTGAAAATGATTTTCAAAGATGATTTCCAACTTGTTAGTCACATTAATTTTCTCTCCAGGCTTGAAGAGTTTATCTCTTTTATAGTAATGTGCTGTGGAATAATAATAGTGCAACTGTTGAGGGGCAGAATCTCAATTGTGGACATCAACCACTTGAAGCCTTTGATAAGTCAAACAAATATTTTTTCAATGGATGGGACCATTGTTGTATTTAAAATGTGAACCACAGTAGCCATTGTCCAGAATTTGGATGTGAAATATCAAACATGGAATTTTGGGGGTAACACTTTCTCAAGATTGTTGTAGACCTGATAGATGTATTCTCTTTCTTGTCACAAGATGCCATTTTCTTCTTCTTGTGCGTTTATCATTTGATTAGCATTGATATAGTACTAGTAAGTAGTAACTAATTGTATGATTGAATTTGTATCATGTAAATGTTCTAGTCTCTAATTTGAATCTATATTTCATTTTTGTATGTGTAATTTGTTATTTTTTTAATATATATAGATAGATAGAAACTGCGTCCTCCGTGCCCTGTTTTTGGGATCATTGCGTCTTGTGTCGGACACTCGTATTTCCATGTCCCATGTCATCGTGTCAATTGCCTTAGGTTACCACTTGTTAGCGATTGGATTGGCATTGTCTTTTTACATTTTGTTTCTACCTCCATCTCTAGGTCGAGGTAAAGCTTTGAGCCTGTCAGTGTTTGCTCTTTTGTCTTACCTAGACCATGCTGTTTCATTTTTCCTATTGACGTTGTGTCTCTTTTACTTCGGTGAGGGGATTACGGTTCTTGCAATTTGTATGCTATGTTATTTAGAGTAGTGTATCATGCATGCGGGAGTGAATTTCAGGAGCGCACTATCGGGGTTGCTCCTGAAGGGAGTGGGTTCGAGGGGGAGGGGGGGCCCTCCCCCGCAACCATTAGTGTATGCAATAGGATGAAGCTTGTCACTAAGTTACCATTTGTCAGCAACTGGATCAGCCATGTCTTTTCTTCCTACTGCTAGTTCTATCTTCATCTCTAGGCTAAGTTAAATTTTGCACATTTTCCTTACTTCGAGCATGTCGTCTCTTTTGTTTGTTGACAATAATATCTCTATTATTTTATTATCCTTTCTTTGTTTTCAGGAGGATTCTTGATACTCCCATAGTCCATGGATGACTGATTATACTTTCCAGTCACATTGAACTTTTCCTTGGTCACTTATCTTGTCCTATCCTAAGAGATGTCTTAAGTTTTTTCAAGGGAAATCATCCTCTCTCTCAACCCAAGGGCAAGAGTGAGGGTCAATACAACAATATTCATAGGCACATAGCCATTACAACAATATTTCATGTCACTCGCAAGGAATTCTGGGTGGGAGAGATGACAACCATTCTGCCCGACCACCCGAGATAACCCCAATTGACTAAGAGATGTCTTAAGTTATTGTTGAACAATGAGAATACCTTTGTCAGGTGTCAGGTATGCACTAAAAAAAGAAAACTAGAAAACAACTTAACATGGTTTGTAGTTTCTTCTCACAGGGAGAAGACTGTCCCTGAAGCTAAAGAATGTGACAAAGGTGTCTGTTTTTTAGGTGAGGATGTCTGCTGTTAGTTTTTGGTTGCTCTGAGTTGTTCTTGTAGAAGGATTCCTTACACTTATGATGTTTGGCATCTGCAATTTTTGGTCAGTGTAAGGTTATGACAGATTCCTTACACATTATGATGCATTTAAGACATAAGTTACACATGCTAAATATGGTGCATCCCTTGAGGAGAGATTCCTTGTGACATGTGGTGGATGATTTCTTTCATGAAAGGATATTATTATCCATTATTTTTGTAACCACTTTTCCCTCTCTTGTCTAGTTTGACTTAGTAAGGCAGCGTACACTAGTTAGGCTTATATACAGTGACCTTGAGTAGGTTGATTGTACCAAGAGAGTGCCTGAGGCTTTCTAGAAGCCATTGTTGTTCGTTGAGGACAGTATTATAACCTTTCTGTTGTGTGCATCAGAAGACAGTGGTTGCTGTTCCAGTCTTCTGTTTTCTGTCCTCTGTATTCATGATGCTGGTTATTAGATTTAGTCTCCATCTGTTTGTAGGGATGATCTCATCTTCTTATGCTGTGTCTACACTCTTGAGTTCTCCATTCAACAGTTGTGTTTATGCAGATATGAAATTTTGCTGTGCTTTCCACTCTTTCTGTTTTAGCTGTAGGATAATTCTAAGAGTGCAGATCTGTGGATCACGTGGTTGTAAAATCATGAGATCTTCAATATTAATCAAAAACTATTTGGAATGTATGAGCATGACTTGATATCTCCTAGAATGCACTGATATAAAAATTTCATAATATCGTGGATTTATGGTCTGCATGTGGAGATTTTTTTGAGTAGTTTGTTCCTTCTTTTATTTATATACTTGCTTTCGAAATATGCTTCTTTTTTTCTTTTCTCTGAACAGTAGTGGTGCAGTTTCTTGTTTTGGATGAAGCAGATCGTTTACTGGATGTGGGTTTTGAAGAAGAACTGAAGGCAGTATTTCAGTGTTTGCCCACTGAACGTCAAACTCTTCTCTTTTCAGCGACAATGACTGGTGATCTAAGAGCCTTGCATGATGTATCTGGAGACAAAGCATACTTCTATGAGGCATACGAGGGATTTAAGACAGTTGAGTCATTGAACCAGCAATACGTTTTTGTTCCTGAAAATGTGAAGGATGTATATCTCATGCACATTGTTTCAACTATGGAAGATAATGAGATCAGATCTGCCATTGTTTTTGTTTCCACGTGCAGGTAATGCTTTTTAATTCTGGACCCTTTTGTAAAATGCTAATTTTCCAATATCAAAAGCACATAGCAGAATGTTTTAACTTTTAAGTGCAGAGCATGCTTGATAAAATGATAGAAAAAGCTTGAACACAAGTCATATAGAGGACAATAGGTTGGCATAATAACAAATCTAGCACATGTTTGTTTTATATATGTCCATCTCTATCCATATAGAGTCTTTGTAAATGTGTTTAGGGTTCTTTTAATACATATAGATGATATACCAACTCAATATCCCCCTATATTTGTAGTTTTTCAAACATGGCATACGCCCATTGGTGCATCGCATCACTGATTTATTTACCCATGCTGTTCACACAAGTTTCCCAATGGCTTGGTCCTACCACCTCATCCACTGGATTCATAAGTCGAGCTCTAGTGCAGATTTGAATAACTATAGGATAATCATAGTGGTACAACTTCCTCAAAACCCTATGCCACCAACCTTCTTGTAGCTGTCCAAAGTTGTCGAGAGGAGAGACCTTCGAGGTAGGGGTTAGGCAGGTTTCAAGCTAGAATATCAAACAATGGATCATATGCTCAGTCTTCAGGCCGCCATTGAGGAGGCGAGACATTGCTTTTCAAAATGCTTCAACTATTTTATAAACTTTTTGAAAGCTTTTGACTTATTTTTGTGAGAAGCCATGTTCTGGATGCTCAGATACATTAAGGTTTGAGAGATTCTTATTGCCTCTATTAGGTGACTTTATGAGATAGTCCTTGGTCAATCTTCCTATAGCCACATGGTTTATTTGATTTCATCAAGAGCACCATTGAGATGAAGTAGGGTATTGTTATGAATATAATTCATAACAAGTAAATAAATAAAATAAATGTAAATATTAAATAATCAAATATTGATTATGTTAAATAGTCGTTAAGTTAAGTGAAAAGGCATGTCTAAAAGACATGCCCAGTCACGAAAGGACACCTGATTAGGTATATATATGTGGGTTCTCATTATAACATTTATCACTTGTACATTTATATATATTAATAAATTATTATTTACAAATACCTTTTGTCTATTTTTACATTTAAGTCAACAAGCTATCAGTTTTGATGGTTCAGTGGTATCAGAGCCATGACGCACAACATAATCATGCGAGCCTTTGAGCGTAGTTCGCCGCACAATATGCCATTATGTGCACGTCCTGAATCCATGGAGAATTTTAGTAAAAATCAAGAAACATTTCAGCATTTAGAAAAATCATATGCAGAAGTTAAAGCATGTCGAAAGGAAAGCGATAACAAGGAAAATGATCTAGATAATGATTCCGATGAAGCTTATACAGATCAAGATGAGGATTTAGATAAAGCCGATCTTGATGTGAATGAGGGTGATCTACATCAAGATAATGATTATGATGTCACTGATATAGATCAAGAAGATTATAATGTTGAAAATCCAAATGAAGTTGATCTTGATGTGGATGAAGATTATGTAGATCAAGATGATGATCTAGATGAAGATGATGCGGATGAGGATTATCTTGAGAAACAAGAAAGATGTGAGGCCGAATTTCTGTGAACACTCGTCTTCTATATCAACAAACAAAGTTTAACCTTCTTCGGGAGGAGAGTGAAGGCTATGCAAAATTGATGACTCTCTTATGTCAATGTGGTTCTGGTGGATTTACACATAGGACTGCATCTGCAGTGATCAACACAATTAAGTCATTAATTTGGCCACTTTGATTTGGACACAAACTGTGTTTTTGACATTGTTTTGGAATGTTTTGCGCTGCAACCTGAAAATGATGCTTTTCTTGAACTAATACCTATCTTCCCAAAGTCTCATGCTGCACATATTCTTGGATTTAAATTCCAGTACTACCAACGTCAAGATGTAAATGAGCCTGTACCTAATGGACTGTACAGACTTACAACAGAACTGGTGAAGGCAGATTTTATTGACCTTGATAACATATATGCACATTTACTTCCCAAGGATGAAGAAGCATTTGAGCGTTATGAAGAGATCTCAAAAAAACAATTGGATGAGGTAAATAAAATTGGCAAGATAAATCTTGCAGCGACAGGGAAGGATCTGATGGAGGAGGAAAAACCTGGAGATGTTACAATTGATTTATTTGCAGCTCTAAACATGGAAGCAGAGGCTGATGGTGAATGTTCCACAAAGCTTGTTACAAATCAGAAGATGGGTCTGTTGAAAGGATATTTGCTGTTGATGATTGGTTGCATGCACATTTGCTGTTGGAGCATCTTTCTCCTCTTAGTCTAGTTGCACATAAACCAATTTGTGATGGTTTGTTCAGGGTTGTAGAAAGGACAATTTCTTCAAGCTATGCCATCGTTAGGCCATCACTTTTAGTAAATCTTGGTTCTTCTAATCGATCTGTTGATAATGCCACAATTGGAGATGGCATGGTAAAATATATGAGTCAAGGATCTTCTATTGAATTGCCTAGAGAACTTTTCCAGATGCTGGCTTCTGTCGGTCCATATCTTTATCAGGATGCTCTTCCCCTACAAAAGGTTTGCAGAGTCTTAAGGGGTTACTATTCATCTGTCTTGGTACTTGTGGCATCTTCTGAAAGTTCAAGCTCTCAAGATTTAGGGTTAGGTGATCGTAGAGATCCTCGTCTTCAGTTAAAGGAAGCTTGGTTAAATGTTGAGGAGGCACTTGGAACATGTTTGCTTCCATCTTTACAATTATTAGCTGCAAATCAACTGTAGGACAAGAGATATGGGAAGTAATGAGTCTTCTCCCATACGAGGCATGCTATCGCTTATATGGGGAATGGGAGAAAGATGATGAGTGCATTCCTGTTGTTTTAGCAGCTCGCTTGACTGCCAAGTTAGATACTTGGAGGATCCTGAAACGTCTTGCAAAGGAGAATTTAAAGCATCTTGGTCGTATGGTAGCGAAAATAACTCATGCCAACCCAATGACTGTATTGCGTAGCATAGTGAATCATATTGAAGCTTATAAGGATATGATTACTCCTGTTGTTGATGCCTTTAAGTATTTGACACAACTTGAATATGATGTAGTAGAATATGTTGTATTAGAGCGCCTTGCTCAAGGAGGGCATGAAAAACTGAAAGAAGATGGTCTTAACTTGTTAGACTGGTTACAATCACTGGCATCATTCTGGGTTCACTTGTGCAAGAAATATCCATCAATGGAGTTGAGAGGCCTTTTTCCAATATCTTGTTAATCAATTTAAGTGACGAGAGGATATCGAGCTTGTTCTCTTGCAGGAACTAATACAACAAATGGCAAATGTCCAATATATAGAGAATATGACAGAAGAACAGTTAGATGCAATGGCTGATGGTGAAACTCTTTGATATCAAGCCACATCTTTTGGGATTACGAGAAATAACAAGGCCTTAATCAAGTCTACGAGCAGACTAAGAGATGCTTTACTTCCAATCAAGTCTACAGTTAGATGCTAGCAGTGCCTTTGTTGTGTCTTATAGCTTAGCATCGATCAATTGTTGTCATCAAGGCTAATGCACCACATATAAAGATGGTTAGCGAGCAGTTTGATAGGTGCCATGGCACATTGCTTCAGTATGTGGAGTTCTTGATTAGTGCAGTTACACCTATTACAGCATATGCTTAGCTGATACCTTCATTGGATGATCTTGCACATAAGTACCACCTTGATCCAGAGGTAGCTTTTCTAATATATCGACCAATTATGCACCTATTCAAGCCTTCTAGAGTGTCTGAGATTTCCTGGCTTGCGGATATGTGGAAAGCAGTGGCTCAGTTAGATGGTAGTAAAGAGATGGAGCACTGTAATTCTTCTTTTGAACTGGTTCTGGATCTTGGAACAAACTCAAAGTCTATCATGTGGTCAGACTTGCTTGGAATAGTTCATTCAATGTTGCCTTAAAAGCATGGAACAGTCTTTCTCCAGAGTTGTATGTTACATTTTGGGACTTACATTATATGATTTATATGTTCCTAAAAAACGATATGAATCAGAGCTTGCTAAGCAGCATGCTGCTCTCAAAGCTCTCGAGGAAATATCTGACAATTCTCATAGTGCTATTGCTAAATGTAAGAAAGACAAGGAAAGGATTCAAGAGGTCTTGGATAGACTAAGTAGTGAATTTCAAAAGAAAGAACAAAATGTTGCAGCTGTACTATTCGGCTGTGTATTTTTCCCGACCAACAGTCATTTAAAAAACGTCCACGCCAAGCATTACAACTCACCTTGACAGAGCGTTATTCAGATGAACAATCGAAGGTCAAACATCATGGCCGATCGATCAAATCGCTAGTCACGTTATAACTTAACTCTATAGTTATAATAATAATATTATTAATATAATTAATTAAATTATTTAGTTATAAAAAAATATTGAAAAAAATTGAAATTAAAAAATATTAAAAAAAATTAGAGTTATTTAAAAAAAACAAAAAAAATTAGAGTTATAAAAGAAAATTATTGTTGTAAGGAGAGCTTCAGCGTAAATCACATAAGAAAGATTTTTGCCAACGCGTTTCGAACCAACCAATGTGGTTCATCATCAGGACAAGTTGAAAGTACAGATCCAGCCCAGCGTGTTAAATAGTATAAGCAGAGACTCCAACGGCTAAAACCCTCTAACGGCTACTTTGTCATTCGAGAACTCAAGTCAAACTACCTCTAATTAATTTAATATTAAAATACTATTATATTCAGAGCTGGGTTAACCAGGTGAATAGTAAATCAAACCAAAGGTTAAAATTCATTTATTTAATTTCTAATAATACCCATTATACGTAAAAATCTATACATATATATATGACAAATTTTATTTAATTAATTCTTTTAAATCTAACCTAAATATATATGTATATTCTAATACTTTAATTAATATACCTAATTTTCTAAAGGCCCTATTTGTTATTAATGTTATCCTAATTGAAATTAATCTTATTTATACTTAATTTATAATTAATTTTATAGAAGAAGGTTAAATTAGGTCAATTAAAAATTAATTTATTAATTTATTAAAATAATAATGCATTATATATAATTAATTATTAAGATTATATGCGTAAAATAATAATATATATAATAAAAACAATAAAAATAATAATTAATTAATTAATATATATTAATAAATATAAGTCCTAAATAAAAATACGAGGGGTTATATGTATTAATTAATAGAAAAGGTTAAATTAGGATAATTGCAGATTAAATTGATATTCTATATAAATTAATTTTTAATGTTA
>APFE030590977.1:133092-189902 GCA_000404065.3 Pinus taeda
TTATAAAAAATAAATATTTAATGTATTTTTTACAACGACCGAGTCATTGAAATCGAGCCGGCCGAGTTGATACCGAGTCAGAGTTGGAGTCGGAGTCGACCTTCGGTCGAGTCGGAGTCGGAGTCGGAGTTTTAAAACACTGGCATCAGCACAGGTACCGGTGCCATATAATCAGAGTGATGCTCAGTGTGGAGTATTACTAGATCACAATTCTCGCTAAGAGGGAGCTTTGATTTGGTGTAGCATCAGATGTGCTCTAGCCATGCAAATTGGTGGAGAGGCTAAAGCACATGAGATCTCCAAGACCCAAAAATGGTTTGGGTAGATTCTAACCGGTTTGGGAGATATTAAAATAATTAATATTTTTAACAGAGTTTTTCAGAAATGGTTTGGGCAGATTCTAGTCAGTTTGGGAGATATTAAAATAATTAATATTTTTAATGGTGTTCCTAAGTCTAAACTTAGGAAAAATAAAATATTAATGGATATTAATATAAAACTGTGTTAGAAGGTTCCAAAAGACATGGATCAAGCCAAATCTAATCTTAACCGTTGATTAGAGATGTAATCTCGGCTGTTGAAGGACCAACAGGAAAAGTATAAGAGGAGACTTGAGGGTCAGTTGGAGAATACACCAGAGTGATCAGTGATTCGATTTACTAGAGCGGGGTTCGCTAAGTAAAGTTGAATCAGTGATCAATAACGAGGGGCAGTGAGTACTGGACAAAGAGGCAGAGATAGTACCGAGAGACTAGTGCAGAGGTAGAGAGGCAGACATAGAAGCCAGAGCAGGCCACCCAGAGCCCAATAGAGACAGTGTAGAGGCCAGAGGGCCTGTGTCATATGCGTAGAGGGCAGCAGGAGTGACGCAGAGTGTCCCAGAGCCCGCGCAGTGCCTCAGAGGGCTAACTCAGAGGGTTTTGAGGCTGCCGTAGAGGCCAGGAGGGCTGGTGCAGTGCTTCCATGTTGCTGGAGAGGATTTGGTGGGGCAGGTTTTCTGAATACCTGCTTCCGAATAGAGAGGTATTACTGCCGATTATTTTTCTTTGTCGGGTGAGCCAGCTTGGCACCCAGTTGTACTAAAGGATAGACTGCATAATAAAATAAACCCTCAGAATTGTTGCACCGGTTTTCCCGCATTGGGTTTTTCTGGGGACGAGTTGTCCAAATATAACCGTGTCACTTGTGTGTTTGCTATTTCTTTCAGCTGTTGATCTGTAGATGGTTGAGACTGTATCGTGCTTTTTTCGATGTTTATATGTTTAAATAACTTGTTTGTAATTAACAAATTGGAGAGATAAACTAGAAGTATACAGATAAAATTTCTAATGGGTAATACTTAGAGATTTCAACAATTCTACTGCAACCTTCACAATTAAAATACTGTGGAAAGTAAAGAAAAATACTAGCACAAGGATAATCACAATGACACAATTGTTTTTGGACAATCGTCCCCGAAAAAACCCAATGTGGGAAAACTGGTGCAATAGATGAGGGTTTCTTTATTAATCTTCAACAAAAATCTCATGTACAAGATGCAATTAGTAGAATAGAAAAGATATATCTGTGAGAATTTTACAGACAACTTTCTCAAATCTTTGACGAGATTCTGATTTGGGAGAGGACCTGCTGCCCCCTTTGTCACTCATTGCGTCAACTTTTGCATAGGGATTGCATAGTCCCAGCATCTCAGCTTCTGCGCTGTCCCTCTGTGTCACAACTTTTGCGCTGTCTCTTCTCTGCTCTGCTTTTTCTGCTCCTGCCTCTCGATTGCTGCTAATGCCGTCTCTCCTCTCCACTTGCAACTCTCCATCTAAATTGATTTCCTCTTGCCGAACTTCAACTAGTGAGGAAATCGATTTTACTCGGGTAACTGAGTATTTGCCTGGTGTATATTATTCCAAATGCCCATCGAAGTCCTTCTTATAATCCTCCAGTTGAGTATTCAATGACCTAGATTAGATTCTAATCAATGGCTCAGATCATATTGACTTGATCCTCGTCTTCTTCTAGAAGTTTCACCCACAGTTAGATTAATACCTTTTAATAATTTTAATTTCCTAAGTTTAGATTTAGGCACTCATTAAAAATAATTGATTATTTTAATAAAACTGTCTCTGGGTGGAATTTCCCAAAACGATTTTTGGGTATTGTGGAATACATGTGTCCAATCCTCAACTGCCGGCAAAATTTGAGGCTTAGAGCACATCCGATGCTACTAGAAATCCATAGTCTCCTCCATCATGTCCTGATCTCCATACTCCTCTTCGCTAATGATGTGGCCTATTGATCTCCACTCTTGAGGGTCTATAGAGACACTTGGATGCTCTTACGATGTCTTGTGACCTTCGAGAGTTGATGGTAAACCTTGGGAAAACCAAGGTGATGATCTTTGACTAATGAAATCAATCGTTTTTGGTTGCCATTTTTACTTAAGAGGGATGGAGGTTGCTGGGTGTTGTTGTCGCTCAAATTGTATAGGCACGATGCAACAACGAATCAAGGCAGGGGTTGTCACTCTGATCCCCACCCTCTTCGTTCTAGCTGTTTCCCAACAACGGGATATGGGGGGGAGCCCCTATGGAAGCTGAAAAAGCAAAACTTGTTGGCAACCAACAAGTTCGGGAGACATGATTGAATGGCCTAGCCACTTAGTCGATTTAGCAAGTTAAGAGATTAGATTAGATTATTATAATTTATGAGAAACCAGTGCCTTATGGACTCATGGAGTCAACTACTTGCTTTATATCGATTAAATACCAAATGATCAAATGAACAATCACTGCGTACGAGATGCTTAGCTATCCTAGATGAAATGCAAGTCCTACAATTTAGGTGAGATGCAAAAATCTTGGTTGATTTTAATTATATGACTAACTAGGTGAATCCCTTAATCCCTAGCTGTTTTGAAGCTAGTCTCTAAAGTAGGTTGTAGAGAGAAGTCAAGGTGAAGCAAGCAAAGGCTTGTTTAACGATACCTCCTCTTGAAATCTAACCACCCGGTGCCTCTGACACTACAGAGATTGTGGCTTTGACAACTGCAAGGTCACCGTGTTAACCACTAGAGGGGGTCTATCCTTTGCAAGCTACAAGATGAAAGGTGTTCTTATCTTTCTATCAACTGAGCTAATGCTTGGAGGTAAGTTAATTAATGCAAGACTAAGCCTAGAATGCAAATGCAAATGATTGAGTGATCTTGAGTTAAGATTGCTTATGATCTTAAGTACTTGGCTACAAATAATTTTTAGTTACGACAAGGAGTACTTAATTGATGAAAAGGACAACCTTTATCGTAAGATAGAGTGTTCAATTTCAATAGTGCTCAAAAGATGAATCCAATGAAACCAAGAGATAATTGCTCAAGTACCAAATGAAAACAAGATGGATGCTCCAAATAACAATTCACCAATATGTCAAAGATAGATTATCATCCACAATATGTATCCAATTTAACCATGAAACAATAATGACAATGATGGCAAACAAATGAGATTTATCCACGATATTACTTAGCACAATTAGCCAAGGTTCTTGTTAACACTTATATGAGGAAATACAAGAATGAAAAGGATGTCAATGAACACTTGCTCAAGAGATAGACAATTTAGATGATTAATGCTCCTTAAACACGATTAGTGCTTCTTTAATTTATGACAAAATTCATCAGAATGCCAAATTAATGTAGAACAATTAGATCTCCAATGCTATTGTGAGAGAACAAGAGATGCCAATATGCCCAAATCCAATGACCAATTAAACAATACTTAACTACTCAAGATGATATTAGATCTTAAGATCAGGTGCCTTTGTGAGTAACTTAGTGCGAAATTTAGATTTCTTAGACTATGATACTCACAAGAAAAACAAAGTGTTAGATCTCTTGTTATGAAGCAATGTGGCAACTAAACCAAAATCCAATGTTACCAATGCTAACAATCCTTTCAACAATTGAGCATTAAATAATATTATAAGCCTCTATGTAACTTATGTTTAAATGACATTAAAGAGAGCAAGGATGAACTTTTATGACAGCAGTAAGTTAATTATGATAGCAGTGAGTTATTCTTATGCTAAATATGTCACAACAGTCCCAATTATCACTTTATCTTGATTTAAATGATAGCACTTAAAATAGAATGCAAACAGTGAAATGCCTATGAATGCAAATGAGATGAATGAGGTAGCCAAGAGAAGCCTAGAACGCAGCCCTCCTAAAACACTTTGTCAATACCAAAATCCAATCAATGATTCAAGGGAGAAACCAAGGCACAAAATGCTTAATGAGTTAAGGATATTTTCCAATGTCACTGTTATGTTAGATCAGACTTTATGATGCTTTTCCAAACAGTATGACAGTCATAAAAAAAGGGAGATATATGCCAAACAACGATTACCCAATTTGTGCAATGACTTGTTAATTATGTTAGGTGACTTGTTAGTGATTTATGCCCACTTAAATGATATTTTTACTGTTATGGAAATGATTGAAGGCTGCTAGCAAAACAGAGATAGGATGAGGGGTTTAGGAAGCAAACCAACAGGCCTTTAGGCTTTGAAGGTGGCCAACTTGTTTGCCCAAAATTTCTCCAATGGAATGACTGCCTGCAACCACAAATATTAGCCCAAAATCTCTGCAAACACCAAGTGTTAGAGGCAAAGAACAACTGATAACTCATTGCAATGACTGAAATGAGGCAAGAGGCTAGGAGAGGGGCATAAATGAAGGCTTGGAGACCAACGCTAGGCCAAGGAAGGGAAGCGGTTAAGGGAGGAGGCCTGATGGAGGCCCTAAGGCCTGCGGCCTAGGGAAATAAGGCAATGGAGGAGGGTGAAGGGGAGGAGATTGCGGCAAGGGAACACCATATAAAAATTCCTAGAGCCCAAACAAGGTTGGCCCTTCTCCATAGTCTGTGAACTTGGAGCCCAAGGGTTAGTATACCTACAGATCTTTATAATTTTTACTCAAACCAAATCGTTAGATCATATGATGAATCAGATCACCTAAGATAAAACCAAATTTTACCAATAGAATGCTCCTATCGTCGACAATTGAAATAGCAATTTATATTACAATGAAGCACAATATAGGATTAGCACATAATTAGCACATACCACAAATCAATGGAACAAGAAAACATGAACTGAACCCCAAAGTCTTTTTGTTATGATACCAAAACGTTCCCAGTAGAGCAATGGCGCAATACCTGTGTTGCAAATTTACATCATCCACTAATAGCCCAAACTAGAATATTCATCATGACTTGAGAAGCAAAGTGACTTCTATTTATAGAGAAATCCTCCAAGTGGAAAATAACGGCTAGTTGGCTTGATCCCCGTTAAAATAATTTCGATAGTGGATAATAATTTAATTATCTTTTAATCTCTGCCGTCGAAAATATTTATTGAGGAAAATTTCGAATTTCACTTAAAAACCTATTTTTAATTAATCCAAAAATTAATATGTTGGATTAATTGCCTCAAAATTTTGACTTTGACTTAACCACCAAGGTCCAAGGGCTTAATTAATCCAAAAATTAATATCCATTTTTTCGTTGGTGGGGGACCTCCAAAAATTGATTTTTCTTTGACCCACGATTTTTCCATTTGGAGAAATTTTAATTTCTTTATAATTATTTTTGACTCTAAATTATTTAATTTTTTGGCTTAGGATTTAATTTTAGCCAGAAAAATTAATTAATTGACACAAGAGGGGATTAATATTTTTTCCACCTTCAAATACTTTAGCCCCATGGTGTCTAAATATGAGGGACCATACACTAATTCTTTTTTTTTACATCAGATATTACAAACAATTCAACCCTCAAAGAGGGAATACACATTTTTTATAGACCCTCATGACATTACCCAATTCTGCGACACAATATGATCTAGTATTAGACCAAATGATTTGTGTTGAGAAATCTAGGGCATTATTATTAGGTGATTTCTCTTAAATTAGTGACTGCTTGTGAATGCTTTTACTTCTTTAGATTACAATCTTCTTTACTTAGATTATTATTGTTTTTCTTCATCAATAGTTACCAATGCATGAACATAAATGGACAAGAGACACAGAATGGCAATGTGCCACTTTCGAGAAACTAATAAAAGATCCCTACCTCCTAGGGATGCTTTCTGCCCTTTAGTTTTCTTGCTTTTCTGGGGAAACTACCATGCACACTATCGTGAAAGACTGCACAGTTTTGGGGAACTGAAAAACTTTCCGGCTCAGTGCACTACGCAGTTTCTGAGCTCAGTGAGGGATTGCGCAGTTTCTGGGTTGCCTTCCATGACTGTACAATTTCTGAGCTCAAGGATGACTGCTACTCTGAGCTATGCGATTCCCATCATCAAAGTTGACTGCCTTCAAGGATTGCACAGTTTCTGGAGGCAAGCCCAGAACTGCTATGTGACCAAGTCAGGAGGTTAGCTTGTGACTTAGAAAGATCAACTAAGTGTAAAAAGGAGCAAACAAAAGCACAATGAAAAAGATAAGTCTCAATCAAATCGCGAGTACTTGACAATAGTACAAAATAAGCTCATGTGGATAGGAAGGAAGGCTCCAAAATCGAAGCATAGGCAAAATTTTGGAGGGTGGTTGTAGCCACTGCAACAGAACCTTAACATTTAAGAGAAAGAGGGATGACAATGCACATGGTTTCTCCTTTGAGTAGTAGTAAAAGGAGTGACGATACAACATATTTGAACTTCTCTAAGAACCCTAGCATTCAAGATAAAGAGGGATGATGGTGTGCTACTTTCCTCACGTCTCTAACACAAGAACATGAATGCATAACTAAGTGAAAGGGCTCTCTCCTTTATTACTATAAGAAGAATGGGAGGTCAACACTATAAAGTGGGCCTAAACCCTTCCAAGAAGCCTATCTCTAACAAGTAGGTCCACACACATGAAACACTGCACTCCAAATGGACACATGTCAAGCTCCAAGGTGCCGTTGTCAACAAGGCTATAAGCTGTGAATGCTCCATGAGATGTTTCCGTTGCGTCACCTCCACAAGCCTCCAAGGCTCCAATGTTCATCTCAAGCAATGTGCTACTCCAGGTTCATCACACCTACATGATAACACCTTCGATGCAAGCATCCTCAAATGAATTACAAGCCTCCATGCAAGGAACCAATGTGCCCATGCTATCTAGGGGTAAACATCCTCCTCTAGAATTTCTAATGCTTCTCCTTCAAAACAAGTTGTCATCTAATCAAGCAACTCAACCTCCATGTGACCATCATGAGGAAGTCCCCAAGTTGTCAAGGTCTCTTTTGCGCTAGGGAAAAACCACATGAACATCCACACAAGGTCTTGTTATCCACAAACAAGCCACCTCCACATGTGCATGTCCATTGTGGAATAGTCAAGGTTCATCTACACACCATGTACCACATATCACATGAAGTACCCGAAACATGATGTAAACAATTTTGAAGTAACCTTGAAGGAAAATAATTGATACCAACTACCTTTTCAGGGAGTCCCAAGATTCCCTCCCCATATTCTTCATATATTCATATCAATGGTGCTTGGATTTATATATGAGGAAGGCTTTAGGGTTTCATTTGCTTGTGCCTAGTCCACCCCTACCATTAGAAACTACGAGGATGATCACGTCCTTCATCCTAGTGCTCATAGATAGAAGCACTGAGAGATAGGCAAAGAGCATTTCAAACTTAGCTTCTAGATGCATAAAATCTTGGGGAGACCCTTGACCTTCACCTATGAGACCCTTGCAACAGTGTTAGGTTCGGGCTGAGGATCATCTTCAATTCACAATGGACACCCTCCTTCTCACTCATCTAAATCTTAGTATATAGTGACCTCGTCTAGATAGCAATATTTAGATCTTCTAGTACTTCTAGATATTCCATTTCCTCTAGATAGTTCTCCATTAGGGGTTTCTTCACTTGAATGTTGGGAGAGATCCACCAATTGCTAGTATAGAATCAAAGATTAGTAGCTTCTTGTAATGTCCTCCATGAATTGGGGACGAATGACCTTAGTAGCCTATCCATTTCTGTAGGCTATAATCCTTTATAAAGGGGATAAAAACCCAAAATACCCACTGTTGGGCTAGTTTTGGGTCAGCTGGGGTTTTGAGTAAGATACTCAACCAATTAAGAAGATGAAGCCCCTTAAGCAATTCTATAAATAAAGGAGGGTTGAATTCATTTGGATCGTGAAGTGTGGATCAATTCATTTGTTCTTGAGCATTAGCATTGAGGGTTTTAGACCCCTTTCTACCTTGTCAATTTCGGTGGTGAAAGACTCCATCGTAGTTCACATTTCTACATTTTTTCTCTTTGTTCTGGGTACATGAATATTCTGAGGAAGAAACAAGTTTGGGTTGTCCATTTGAAACTAAATTCGTTGATTGGAATTAAGGTTTGACTGGGCAAGCGAGTTGCTCTAGCTCTTATCCTGGGGTTCTGGCATCGTTATCCAAGGCAACGAAGAAGTGTATGCATACAATGGGTTTTCTCTTTCCATTCAAACTTCCACAGACAACGAAATCCATTCCACTTGTCCAGAAGAATGATTGAGAGGTTAGGTGAGATCGTCTAAGGTTTGAAGGACAACACTCACAGAAAGTCGGGCAAACTGTGGCGCAAGCCCTAAGCTGGTTGAATTTGTGAGTTCATGTGAATTTTAGAAACTAAGGGTATGTGAGTTATAACCAGAAGTGGTGCGATTTGCAAACCCATGCAAGCCACCTGGCACAAAGATTAATTTGTGGCACACCGTCCGAGTCCTGAGCAACCACACCAAGATTGGCTTAAAGCATTCTGAACAACCCGCATATATTTGTTACATCCCTTTTCTAGAAACAATTATTCCGCAGGTGGAATCATTGAGATTCGACTCTTAATTAAATCACAGAATTGTCCAAGATATTACACTCGAAAACCTTGTCGCAAATCGTATATACTAAGACGTGGCTTCCCTATAGGTGGGTGTTATCACAACTGTAGACATTCGTGAAGTCCTAGACGCAACATAAATAAATAGAAGCAACAGGGAGTTGAAGAAGGTTTTCCAAATTTAGTTTAATCCAGAATTACGCAGGGATTAGTCAGCACAATTATTTAATTGTAGACGTGTGCTGAAGAAATTAGATGATTTTTAAGTATAGCTTTTTTTTGGTCAGAAATAAAGGGTTGATTTTGTGACGTGCATTTGAATTAATAAATAAGGTTTTGTTGAATTTCCGAATGGGATTGATGCAAACAATTGAAATTGGTTGTGTTTAATTAATGTATGATTAAATAAGCATTGATTGGTTTATTGAACAGTGTTGCAAATTTTATTTGCATTAATATTGCTAACTAGAAAAAAAGAAAAAGAAATTTTAATAGAAACCCTAGAAAAATTGCCCTAGGATAATACAGTGGTATAGGAGCGCAAAGCATCTTGCCAGCTGTGAGTACATGAGTTTTGTACGCGTTTTGCGTGTGCAAGCAACGTCACTGAAGGAAAAAAAGGAAACCATTGTTCCGCCATTGGATACAAAACAATCAAGGGAGAACATGACCCTGGTATTCTACTTTAGGAATTGATACAGGGACAACAACAAATGCATCAACAACTGCACAATTGAGGGCAACAATTGATTCAAGGGCAGCAATAGATAGCACAGGTATTGACCCAAGGGCAACAACAAATTGCAATGTTGACTGCTCACCTCATAGGATAGCCAAATGTCGCTGCCACCAATAGAACTACCACAGAGGGAAGTGGAAACCATAATCCTGGTCTGCCCAACAACCAAGCAAATAGGAGAAGGTGCAACCAACGAACGACTTATACCACAATTCGCAAATAATTATGTGCTAGCAACCCAAGAAACAATTGAGCCAAATCAACTCCTTAACAATTACGTTAAGGATTATGCAAAATTGGAAGAAAATACTTGAGCAGTTATGACCTTCAACAAGTATAGCAACTTCCGATACAGGAATAGACCTCGGGGACAATTTAATGGAGAATTAGCTCGCAAGGTGAGTAAACTTCCTTTACCCTCATTTGATGGATCATCTAAATGTATAGCAAGGGCTTTGGTGCAAAAATTAAACACATACTTCAAACTCAATCCCATGGCTGAAGTAGATGCAATCCAATTTGCCACATTACATTTAGAAGGGGAAGCATATGAGTGGTGGTATCACGGTCTAGTGACCCTACGACATGTTAACATCACTTCTTATGAATATTTTAGACAAAGGCTAATATAAAGATTCGATTGTAGAACCCATAAATCCACTTTAGAGAATTGGCACTACTTAAGCAAACATGGTCATATGAAGAGTTTATTGCAGAATTTGAGCACACCGCAGTTATGGTAACAAATATACCTGAAGAATGATTAGTTATGCTTTTCACCGAAGCACTAGCTGAGCCCCTACAAGGATGGGTCAAAGCATTCAATCCCACCATGTTATGCTCTTGACCTGCAAGAAGAGACTAGAATACCAAATATGCGAAGAACTACACCTAGAACACAGAACAATAAGAAATAACAAGTATTTTATTATTCAGAAAGCAAAGCAATGTTCACTTGCCTTTTCGAGGGGGCAACCTCCAATAGCGCTGGGCTCAATTACAAAATAAGACACGATGCTCCTTGAGGGGAGTCTCTATCCTTTATATAGGATTCATACATGCAATACCATGGGTCAATACCATGGTTCTTATTAATACTATCTATCTAATACCATGGCCCATTTGCAACTAACTGTGTTCCCTTCTTTAAATGCGGGTCAACCACTTACAATTATTAATATGGGATTTATTGACTCTTTACTTAACTATAACTATGACTCGATCCTATTACATAATTAAGGGGGTTAGGGGTGTACCTTAACATGCCCTCCCCCATAAGAATAGCCTTGTCCTCAAGGCTGAAGCTGCTGAAACTACTGAAGGACAATGGCTGGTTCCCAGGTCGCATCTTCCGACGAGGTGTCTTTCCACTTGACGAGGACTTCCTTGATCGTGCGGCTTCGCAGGTGCCGTTCTCGTGTCTCAAGAACCTATTCAGGCTAGAGCCAGATTGACCCTTCTCCATCCAATTCAGGTAGACTGGTTTGAATTCGACAATGGTTCCCAATAACTTTCTTGAGGCATGAGACATGGAAGAATGGATGGATGTTTGTAGTGGGTGGCAAGGCTAGCTTGTAGGCGACTTGTCCGATGTGCTAAAGTACTTGATATGATCCGCAGAATTTTGGAGATAATTTCTGACAACCCTTGTCTTTGAGTGATGTTTGCTTATATGGTTGCAGCCTCAAAAATCCTTGATCCCCTTCTTGAAATTGGCGTTCTAAATGATGTTGATCTGCCTGTTGCTTCATGCGGTTTTGAGCTTGATGGAGATTCTCTCTAAGGTGGGCCAGCATGGTTGTGCGGTTTTTTAGGAGTTGATCCACTGCTTGTACCTTCGAGCATCCCTTGTTATAAGAAGTAGGTGAAGGAGGGAGTTGACCATAAATTGCTTCGTATGGAGTCATTTTGGTGGTGGCATGATAGTTGGTGTTATACCACCATTCAGCTAGAGGTAACCACTGTACCCATAGATGTTGCTTTTCTGAAGTGAAACACCTAAGGTATGTCTCCAGACATTTGTTGACTGCTTCAGTTTGACCACCAGTTTGGGGATGATAGGAAGTACTGTGTTGTAGTTGGGTACCTTGTAGCCTGAAGAGTTCCTGCCAAAAGTTACTGGTGAAGATCGGCTCACGATCAGACACAATGGAAGTGGGCATGCCATGCAATTTGAAGATCTGGTCCATGAAAGATTGAGCTACCAAAGTCAGTGTAAAAGGGTGGGGTAGGGCACAAAAATGAGCATACTTAGAAAGTCTGTCCACAACCACCATAATGACTGACTTGTTGCCTGACTTCCGAAGACCCGTAATGAAGTCCATAGAAACCTCCATCCAGATTGAGGCCGGGATGGGAAATGGCTGTAATGTGCTTGGGGATTTGACTGTTTCTCCTATGTGGCGCTGACATACGTCGCACTCAGCTACAAAAGTAAGAATGTCCTTTTTCATGCCTGTCCAAAAGAATGAACGCCGAGTGCGAGCATAAGTCTTCTGAAAGCCTGAATGGCCTGCAGTGGGAGATGAGCGCAACTCCGCCAAAATGCGACTTTTGAGGGTGGATGTTGGTGATATCACGACTCTGTCCTTGTAGTGAAGAATCTCATCCTGCCAAGAGTAGCCTGCTGTGGAATTTGGATCCGCCTGCAATTTATTAATGAGTTGGGAGAGCAAAGGATGTGAAAACCATTCCTTGCGAGCCTCTTCAATCCATTTTGGAATGGGAAGGGAGATTGCGAGTAGGGTACTTTCCTCCTCAAATTGGCGTGATAACGCATCTACTATGACATTTTCGCGTCCTTTTTTGTAAATTATCTCATAATCATATCCCAGCATTTTGGCGAGCCATTTATTTTGTTGTGGCGAGGATAGACATTGCTCCAAAAATTATTTAAGGCTTTGATGGTCTGTGCGGATTTGGAAACACCTCCCCAATAAGTATGGTCGCCAAGTATCTACTGCATGTAAGATGGCCATCATCTCTTGCTCATAAGTAGATTGTCCCAGATTTGTCCCACTTAGTTGTTGGCTAGTGAAGGCCAAGGGTCGACCTTCCTGCATTAAGACTGCCCCAATACCCGTACCTGAAGCATCACATTCAATCACAAAAGATTTGGTGAAGTCGGGTAGTGCTAATACGGGAGTGAAACACATGGCATGTTTGAGAGCTATAAATCCCTGTTGCGCTTCATCATTCCAGAGAAATGAATTTTTCTTGAGGAGGTGAGTGAGGGGTTTAGCAATGCGACCATAATTGCGGACAAATTTGCAATAGTAGCCTGTGAGACCCAAAAAGTCTCTCAAGCTCTTCAAGGTCTTTGGTTGAGGCCAATCCTGCATTGCTTGGATCTTTTTGGGGTCCACCCTGACACCTTCACGCCCCACAATGTGGCCCAAATACTCAACTTCTTCCATGCCAAAAGAGCACTTGGACATCTTGACAAATAATTTATGCTTTCGGAGCAGTTGTAAGAGCAGATCTACATGTTGAAGATGTGTGGCCCAAGTGCAGCTGTAGATGCGGATGTCATCAAAGAAAACAAGGACAAATTTTCTGAGATATGGTTTGAGCTGGTGGTTCATGAGGCTCTGAAAAGTGGATGGGGCATTACAAAGACCAAATGGCATGACCAGGAACTCATAATGGCCTTCATGAGTTCAGAAAGCAGTGTTTGGAATGTTCACTTCTTTCATGTGAATTTGGTGTTAGCCCGAGCAAAGGTCAAGCTTAGTAAAGAATTGAGCCCCATGTAGTTCATCCAACAAATCATTGACAACCGGGATGGGAAATTTATCTTTGACCGTCAACTTGTTGAGGGCCCTGAAGTATGGACACATACGCCATTCCCCATCTTTCTTGAGCACCATGACCACATGCGATGAATAAGGACTAATGCTAGGATGAATGACGCTTGCTTCCAAGAGTTCCTTGATGATTTTTTCAATTTCATTCTTTTGGGCGAATGGATATCTATATGGGCGCACATTTGGTGGTTGGGCCCCTGGGACCAAAGTAATGCTATGATCATGTTCCCCTCTCGAGGGTGGAAGCTCATGAGGCTTGTCAAAGACTGGCAGATGGTTGTTTAAGATCTGTTGCATCTCGGGATGAATATGAAGAGAAGTGGGTTTGAAGGCATGGATGGCATTAAATTGGGCTATAACTCTATGGTGGCCCTTTTTTAACAATTTTTCCAACCTATGTGAGTTGATGATAGAGGGATCACCCGCCTGGAGTCCGCAGAGGGTATGTGTGTGGTTGTTTTGCTTAAAGCTCATATATAACTCCTGGAAATCCATTGCGATTGGGCCGAGTGTGCGGAGCCATTCAACACCCAAGACAATGTCACACCCTCCCATGTGTATGGCAAACATGTGGGTCTTTAACTGATAATCCCCCATTTGAAGTTTGACATTTTCACAACGACCTTCACATTTCATTGTCCCCCCATCAGCAATTTGGACTTGGAAGTTAGAGACTGCTCTAACAAAACAATGCACTGCTTCCATGACTCTTTGATGGATAAAGTTATGCTTACTGCCACTATCAATCAAGACTACTACAGGGCGATGCTTAATAAAACCTCTGATTTTGAGAGTCTTGGGAGAAGAAATCCTTGCCAAAGCATGAAGCGAGATAACTGGTTCTTCAGGTACATTGTTCGGCTAGTTGTCCTCATCTTCCTCCTCTAGTTCCTCAAGTGGTGAGGCTTCCTCCGATGAACTGTGATCAGTAACATCAATTTGAAAGAATTTAGGCTCCTTGCATTTATGCCTGGGGGGTATTTCTCATCACCGTAGTAACACAATCCTTGCTTTCTTCTTTCTGCCATTTCCTCTGGTGACACTTTTTGAACCTTGAGTGTTTGGGTAGTGCTTTGAGCCTAGGTGGGGTGACCCTTGGTTATGAAATTTGGGCGATTGGACTGGGCCGCTAACGCACGTTCTACTTCACAAGCTATCTTGCAAGCATCCAGCCATGAGGTTGGGTGTTGTAGTCGGACATGGGCTTGTATGGCTTCTTTGAGACCACTGACAAAACATTCCAAGTAGAACTAACCGTGTAGACCTCCAGTGCGGAAGGCTAAGGCTTCAAAGGCTGTAATATATTCGTTCATTGTGCCTGTCTAATAGAGCTTAGTGAGATGACTCAAAAAGTTAGATTCATGGTCAAAGCGATCCGTAAGAGCTTTTGAGAATGTCTGCCAAGTCACGGTCCTTCCATAGCAATGTTGATGCCATTGCCACCATTGCCATCTTTCATTGTCCAAGTATATGCTACCCACACTAAGCTGAGTCACATCATCTCTGATGTGATTCAGTGTGAAATATTGCTCCATTTGTGCTAGCCATGTGGCCGGATGAGAGCCATCAAATTTATACATGTCCAGCTTGGGTGGTCGCGTCTGGGACTGTTGGTGGTTGCCAAAGAGGTGAAGAGAATGGCTAGACTCGCCCTCAATGTTTTCATTGAAAGCATATGCCTTTGAGTGTTCCTCCGATTTGCCCTTTGTGAGTGTGTTAGCTAAGGTCTTGATCAACGTCAGTACTGCGTCCAACTTTTGTTCAAGGGTGTCGATCTTCTCATTGGCCATAGCTTGAGCTCTGGTTTGTACCATGCATCGATCTGGTGCACTTAAAATTTGGGACCACCCGAAATTTTGACGCTAACAAGTGAATGGTACCACCTTGCTCAACTGGTCAACCTGATTCTTATGGGCTAAGTCTCCTATAAGCATCCCAGGAGGGTCTTAGGTTTTTTTTGTTTTTTTTTTTTTTCCTTTCTGTTGGCCCTTATTTGTTACTCCGAAAGGAGTTTTACTCCTCGCTTAGGAATATTGCAGTAGCCGAATCCCAGAAAAGTCAATTCTGCCCAATGTCCTGCGAGAATCACGCCCAGGTATAGGGGCCCACACAAATAGTTTGATTTGTCGGCTAACCCTCAACTGCAGAGTATGAGTAGGAATGTGGCAGTGATCGAACCCCTGCTGCTAGATCTGAATGGCGGATCTAATTGTGGTGACTGCTATAGAACCCAACGGCTAGATCTGAATGGCAGATCTGATAAATCTGATTGGCGGATCTGATAGATCTGAATGGCGGATCTGAGAGATCTGAATGGCGGAACTGATTGTTGCGGCTGCGACAGAACTCCACTTGCTAGATCTGATCTGGAAACGATGATGCGTGATCTAGAGAGACAAGGGAACTATGGTCTCAAGGAGTGTCAGGGGCTACAGATCGCAATATACATAAGGGTCTGACAATAGTACTTGGCCCAATCTTTCAAGGCACTAACCAAGGAGGATCAACTGTACCCTTACCCGTACAACCCGACTACCCTATTGTACGGGTGAGTAATCTCCCCGAGTGCTGTTCTCGATGTACTATAGCAGCGAGACGACTGACGGTTTATCTATGGCGAGGTTTCAAGAGAGCCTAGGGGGCTTCCCATATACCCAGAGGGTACTTGGAAGACAGTCCATGCGTAGTTCTGTCTAATGCGCTACTACTTGAAGGGGTAGCCACAGGGGCTACAAGGGAGTCCGACAAGCGTGACCACCTCTTGTATTTCTTGTGTGCATGCCTCCCCAAATCCACAGGTTTATGCGCTCAACGACAGATCTCGTGGTTTAAAGACGCCGGAACACGCCTCTAGCCAATTTTTTTTTTTGGCTAAAAATGGAGATCCCACCGGCCCTGGAAAGTGCTCTGATACCACTTGTTATGCTCTTGACCTGCAAGAAGATACTAGAATACCAAATATGCGAAGAAATATACCTAGAACACAAAACAATAAGAAATAACAGCAAGTATTTTATTATTCAGAAAGGAAAGCAATGTTCACTTGCCTCTTTGACGGGGCAACCTCCAATAGAGTTGGGCTCAATTACAAAATAAGACACGATGCTCCTCGAGGGGAGTCTCTATCCTTTATATAGGATTCATATATGCAATACCATAGGTCAACACCATGGTTCTTATTGGTTCTTATTAATACCATCTATCTAATACCATGGCCCATTTGCAACTAACTGTGGTCCCTTCTTTAAATGCAGGTCAACCACTTACAATTATTAATATGGGCTTTATTGACTCTTTACTTAACTATAACTATGACTCGATCTTATTTCATAAATAAGGGGGTTAGGTTTGGACCCTAACACACCACTCTTCAAGAAGATTCGAGACTTGGGAAATGCAACCGATAAAGCTAAGGCTCTGTTCAAACCTTTCATGCCTCCAAAAGATAAGGAGAAAAAGCCTTTCCAAAGTGACGGGCCCAAAAGAGAGTGCCTAGATGAGGAAACTCGAAGCGAACTAAGGAGGAAAAATCTATGTTTTACTTGCAAGAAACCATGGGAACTTGGTCATCGCTATTTAGGAAAGGGGAATATTCACTACATCGAAGTGTTCTCTGACGAAGAAGAAGAAGAAGAGTGTTAATTTTAGGCAACAATGGTATGTTCTATGCTTTAGAACAATTTACTTCAATTTCTTTATTAACCCAATTTCAATATCCAGTTTAGCAATCACGATTCACATCAACATGATAGTAAAATGCAGATAGAACATAAACGTAAACACTAGAAGACAAGCCAAGACAAGAGGACACAAGATGTGGCACCAACCAGGGACAAACCCCAATGTGGGGAAATCCTTGATCAATTCTTCTTATAGTCTTCAATAGTTCAGTAGAGAGAGATGGTACAATTTACAAATCTGATAATTTATAACAGCGACGAAAGAGCCCTAACCATAAAAGTCAACGCTGGTCAACAGGGCATATTTGACCCTCAACAAATTGGTCAACTTCAGTCAACTTCGGCCTCCAAACAACAAGATGAATCAACCCTCAAAGCAGTCTGAAATTAGCGCAGTCAAAATTTGGTCAAGCAGTGAACTTGTGGTCAACCCTAGCTGTAGTCAAATATGGTCAAAGTAAATGGTTTGCCTCGATTTCTGTGCCTATAAATGCGACCTGCTGGGACAAAATTTCTCCACCAAAAATCGCAGTTAAAGAGGTCAATGCTGTTGGTCAACACATGGTCAAACTGTCCCAAAAATTCGGTCAACGCAGTCAATGCCCAAAACCGAAAATTGCCCTTCTTTCCTTTGCACATGTGGAGAGAGATGTTGCCCAGAAATGCATTCCCAATCAATGAGGAGAGAGAGAGAAATGTGTGAAGATGAGCGTGTCCAACTGAGGCTAAGTCACCTTCTATTTATATGTAACGTTGAGGATGAATAGACGTGACTGTTGGGCTTTTGAGCCTACATGAGTTTGCTGGCCGACTTTGACAATTTGTCCATAATCAAAATAAATTCATAACTTCATTTGTACATGTCAGAATCGGATGATCTCTAGATCAATCCTACACTTCTCGGAGAGAGGAATTCGAGAAAATTATCAACTCTCATAAATAAGATGACCCATGTAGAGTTTGGCCTTAGTTGCCAGATTTAACACTCCCTCTCAAATAGTGAGAACTCCATCTGTAATCCATCTGCCAATTTGTACTATCTCTACCATCAATGCACTACTCTGCATTGCTCTGCTGAACTATGAAGAAGGAGTGATTGAGAATGTATCATACCATTCTCTATTGACCCAAAGTTAGTCCCAATCAAAAGAGAGTGTTTCATACCACTCTTATTGACCCGAAGTCAGTTCTAATCAAAAGAGTGTCTCATACCACTCTTACTAACTTGAAGTTAGTTCCCATTGATCCTAGATCATTATCGGTCATCCTAGCATAGGGAGTACGGTAGTACACGATGCGTCGTCCATCGGTACTACTATGGTCCTTATCTTCATTTCCCTACTCATTGGCTAGATGAGAGGTACATCCCATGAGTCCCAAACTGCATGGGTAGGATGTCTTAGTAGGAGAAGGATGAACCACTCATCCTGCCTACATGTCGCCAAGGGGTATAGTAGAGGAAGGTTGAGCCACTCACCCTGTACACAACAAACCACTAGGGGAAGGCTGAACCACTCACCCTATGGTTGCTCACTGCTCCAAGAAGTATCCCAAGCCCCCCAAAGCTCCCAGAGCTCAATGTCCATCTCATACAGGACCCTCATAAGAGGGTCTCTCACGACTCCAAGTCGTTCTCGGAAGGCCAAGAATTTGACCTTCCCTAGGGCTTTGTCAGAATATCGACGACCTGCTCATCAGTTCCAATGTGATGGAGCCTTATTTCTCCTCGTTGTACCATATCCCGAATAAAGTGGTACCTGATATTTATATGCTTGGAGTGATCATGAAACACATGATTCTTTGATGATCGAATTCCGCTTTGGTTGTCGCAGAGGATCGCGATGGTATCCAACACATGTCCAAACAACTTATTGAAGAGCTTCCTCAACCAGACAACTTCACAGGAGGCTATACTAGTAGCTATGTATTTGACCTCGGTGGTGCTCAAGGCAATCGATTTCTGCTTTCTGCTCATCCAGGATATCGAAGCAGAACCCAAAGAAAAACAACATCAAAAAGTGCTCTTGCGATCCACCACACTGCCAACCCAATCAACATCAGAATAACTATGTAGCCTCACATTTTCGACAATGTATTTCAGTGCATGAGTGATTGTGCCTTGAAGACATCACAGAATATTCTTGGCAGCAATCCAATGTATATGATGAGGCTCAACCATCTATTGGCTCAATGTGTTAACTGCAAAACATATGTCTGGACGAGAGTTCACCAAGAACATCAGTGCTCCTATGAGTTGACGATACTCAGAAGCATTTCCCAATTCAGGTCTAGCAGTACTACCACATAACTTCTTAAAGTTAAGTTCCTTTGGAGTAGTCACAGGCTTGCAGTCCACCATCCCAAATCTTTCCAATATCTTCACAACATATTTTCCTTGAGAGAGGAAAATTTCACCTTGCTTTTGCCAGAACTCCAACCCTAGGAAATAGTGCATCGGTCGTAGGTCCTTTATCTCAAATTCAGAAGCCAACTCCCTCTTACATTTGTGAATGAGAGGGTTTGCACCTGTCAGAAATAGGTCGTCCACATAAAGTACCAGAATGAGAGGTTTATCATTTTCAACCTTAAAGTAAAGGTTCAGATCGATTTCACTTCTAGCAAATCCCAACTTCATCAGATAGCTATCGATCCTCTTATACCAAGTCCGAGGTGCTTGCTTCAATTCATAGAGAGCTTTCTTCAACCTGCATACATGAGATTCTTGATCATGAACTTCAAACCCCTCAGGTTGTTCTAGATAGACTTCCTCTTTGATTGAACTATGTAAGAAGGCAGTCTTGACATTCATCTGATGTAGGTTCCAACCTTGCAAGGCAGCAAGGGCTATGATCGAGCGAATGGTGGTGTATCGGGCAACAGGTGCAAATATCTCATCGTAATCTATACCTTCCTTTTGAGAGAAGCCTCGAGCAACAAAGCGAGCCTTGAACTTTTCTGCACTTCCATCAGCTCCACGCTTGATTTTGTAGAGCCACTTGGAGTTGACAACTGGTTTGTCTTGTGGTCTAGGGACCACATCCTAGACATCATTCTTCATAATTGACTCGTATTCTTCATTCATAGCATCCTTCGATACTTGTTGCTTCACGAATTCTTCGAATGATGAGGGGTCATTTTGAATGATAGTGCTCATGGCGGTCAAATATCCTTGATACCTGTTCGGCTTCTTGCTTTCACGGAAAGTCCCCCTTGGTGAAGTGTCTCTCTCGGCATCTTCGAGAGTCTCCCTAAGCCACGAGGGTCTTCTTTTGGAGGAGGAGGGCTCACGAGGAGGAGGATCATTAGGATCCATAGGTTCATCAACATCAGGCATTGTTTCGTCCTCTTTTTCCCCCTGATTTCCGATGTCAGCTTCTTTGTCCTTCCTTAAGATAGGAAGGTTGTTGATCTTCCTAAGTGCCATATCTTCGTCAAAGGTGACATCATGACTTATCTCAACTTCCTTTTGACCAACCACATAAATTCTATATCCCTTAGAATTTTCACTATAGCCCACAAAGATTCCTTTCTTCCCAGATGCACCCAATTTGCTTCTTTTCTCTTTCAGCACATGAGAATATACGGGGCTTCCAAAAATTCTAAAATGAGAGACATTGGGTTTCTTACTAGTGAACATTTCTTCGGGTGTGTTGGAGTCCAAAGCTTGATGAGGGCATCGGTTTTGAACATACACGACAGTATTTGCAGCTTTAGCCCATAGAAACTTCGGAAGGCCTTGATCATGAAGCATGGCACGAACAACTTCTACAATAGAGGGATTCTTCCTTTCAGCCACACCATTATGCTCGAGAGTGTATGGCGTTGTAGTCTCCCTCTTAATGCCAGCTTCTCTGTAAAATCTTGGAATCTTGCAAGAATAATCATCCACAAAGGTGAGATAATATAAGTATCCTCCCAATGAGTTTATGGGCCTCATACCAGATATGTCAGAGTGGATCAATTGCAATATGTCTGTGGTCTTGATACTACTTGATGGTAATGGTCCCCTTGTAAGTTTTCCCTCGGCACATCCCGAACATACACCTTCATGCTCTACTTTGAACTCGGGCATACCTGTCACCATCTGTCTCACATCGGGTAGAGCCTTATAATGAAGATGGGAAAACCTCCAGTGCCATAGTTTAGATTGTAGAGATGTGTCGCAAGATATGGTTCCTAATGGACTTCCTCCAACTTGATACAAAGTGTGAAGCCTAAATGCAAGAGTAAAAGCATCTTTAAAATTTCTTTTCCAAACACGTAACTTTCCATCGATAAAAGCCACCTTGAATCCTTTATCTTCCATTGCCGAAATGGACACTAGGTTCTTCTTGAGATCGGGTACACCGTACATATAGTACTTCTTGCAAATGAATAGTGTTACCTTGATTCAATTGAAGGGTAACATTCCCTACTCCCTTCACGGGATAGGTGGCGTCGCCTCCAAGGATGATCTCCAGGTTTGTCTCCTTTTCTATCAGATCAGAGAGGGCTTCCTTGTATCCGGTGAAGTGCCTTGAGGCATCACTATCAGTCAGCCAATTTCCTAGAGTGTCCAGAGGAGAGGCAGTGGAGAGGGCCAATATAAGATAGTACCCTTTTTGCTTATCGTTAACAACATTGGATTCTTCATACTTGGAGTTCCTTGATTTCTTGGAGGGTCGACCATTTCCTTGATGTCCCGAATTCCTTTTTCCCTTTCCATTGGACCTGCCATTCCTTTGATCGTTGTTGTTGAAGTTGCCCTTGGAATGATTGTGATCATCATCATGCGACGTGTCCCTTCTATTTGGACACTCCCTTGCATAGTGACCAAACTTATTGCAAACAAAGCATCTACCCTTCCTTCCATTTTTGAATCCCGGTCTTCCTTGACTTTGCTTCTTTGAACCCGCATTGTTCTTCCTCTTGGCATGAGTGGAGAATGCAGTGGGGTTGCTTCTATTAGAAGGCATTTCTTGTTCCACCGTTCTTGTTTCTTCTTGAATGCATCTCGACATCAATTCTTCAAACTTTGGAATTCGATCATTGTTGAGTATAGTGGTTCTAAATACATACCACTCAGGTGGGAGTCCTCCAAGGGTGGTGAGAGTAAGTTCCTTGTCAGGAATGACTTCTCTAATTGAGAGTAGATCATTCTTGATCTCAATGATCCTCAAGAAATAGGATTGAATGTCCTCGTCCTTGCACTTCTTAATATCTTTCAATTTATTCTTGAGAAAGAGAATTTGATTAGCATTAATAACCTTGAACATGCTGATCAACTTGTCGTAAATCTCATTGGAGGTCTTCCATTCGGAGATATAGGCCACCAGACGCTTGTCAATGGAATCCCTGATATTCTTCTTCGCTTTGACTTCAGCCCTATTGTACTTGGTCTTTGCAGCAGCCGGTGCATTTGAAGGAGGTTCAGGGATTTTACCGTGCACATAATCCATCACTTCTTTTTCTTCCAAGGTCAAATAAGGAGACATCTTCCATCCATGATAGTTAGATTTATCATGGAGCTTATCTTCAGCCGGGAAGTAGGATGAGGAACCCATTGAACCTTTTGTCCTTGTCCAACTGTCTTTGGTGATTGCTCTTTCACTCTTGCTTGGGCTTTATCTTCACCTCGACTCTGATACCATGTTAATTTTAGGCAACAATGGTATGTTCTATGCTTTAGAGCAATTTATTTCAATTTATTTATTAGCCTAATATCAATATTCAGTTTAGCAATCACATCAACATGATAGTAAAATGCAGATAGAACATAAACATAAACAGTAGAAGACAAGCCAAGACAAGAGGACACAAGATGTGGCACTAGCCAGGGACAAACCTTAATGTGGGGAAACCCTTGATCAATTCTTCTTATAGTCTTCAATAGTTCAATAGAGAGAGATAGTACAATTTACAAATTTGATAATTTATAATAGCAGCAAAAGAGCCCTAACTAGAAAAGTCAACGCTGGTCAATAGGGCAGATTTGACTCTCGACAAATTGGTCAACTTCAGTCAACTTCGGCCTCCAAATAGCAAGATGAATCAGCCCTCAAAACAGTCTGAAATCAGCCCAGTGAAAATCTGGTCAAGCAGTGAACCTGCAGTCAACCCTAGCCGCAGTTAATGCTGGTCAAAGTCAACGGTTTGCTTTTATTTATGTGCCTAGAAATGCAACCTGTTGGGACATAATTTCTCAACCAAAATCGCAGTCAAAGAGGTCAACACTATTGGTCAACACATGGTCAAACTGTCCTAGAAATTCGGTCAACGCAGTCAACACCCAAAACAGAAAATTGCGCTTCTTTCTTTCGCATGTGGAGAGAGATGCTGCCTAGAAATGCATACCCAATCAATGAGGAGAGAGACAGAGTTGTGTGAAGATGAGTGTGTCCAAATGAGGCGAAGTCACCTTCTATTTATATGCAATGTTGAGGATGAATAGACGTGATTGTTGGGCTTCTGAGCCCACATAAGTTTGCTGGCCGACTTCGACAATTTGTCCATAATCAAAATAAATTCATAACTTCATTTGAACATGTCGGAATTAGATGATCTCTAGATCAATCCTACACCTCTCGGAGAGAGGAATCCAAGAAAAATATCAGCGGTCATAAATAAGATGACCCATGTGGAGTTTGGCCCTAGTTGCCAATTTTAACAAAGAGGCCACTCTAAGTGCCGATGAAGAGCCACTACAGAACGGAGCAAAGGAAGAAGAGAAGCCTGACATCTCCAAAGAAGAACTGCCACAAGAGGAAAGGCCCAACGGAGAAAAGAAGACATAACCATAGGTCAAGATTGCAACCTTTTTAGGCACGCCCAAGTATTACACCTTTAGGGTTAGGGGAGTCATCAAGGGACAACGCATCATAACCCTAATTGATGGAGGGGCCACACACAACTTCATTGATGCAACACTTGTAGCTAAAAGGGGACCTCCCACCGAAGAGTTCGAGGGCTTGGATGTGATAGTTGCGAATTGGTACAACTTGGATTGCACGTCAATGATCCTAGGTTTGAGTGTAACTCTTGGTAACTATACTTTTATAGTGATTTCTATGTAATAGATCTTGTAGACCTCAACATGGTACTGGAAATTCAATGGTTATATTCATTGGGCAAAGATACGATGGACTACCAAGCGTTGCAAATGGAATTTAGAGCACCGAATGGCAGTAAGGCCGTATTAAGAGGCATGTCAAATGGTGGGTCGCAAGTCATTTCAACTAGAAGGATGGAAGCCCTTTTTAGGCACATGGATATAGCATACCCATCAGAATGTAAGGTTATGACCCAAAACACCCCTGACAATGACAAACCACAATACATGGTAGATATTCAACAAGTATTGGACAAGCATGCCCCCGTGTTTAGTGACATTCCTCTAGGATTGCCTCCTAAAAGAGGATTTGAGCACACATTTGAACTAGAAGAAGGAGCTAAGCTTGTGATCACCACACCATACCGACATCCGAAGAAGTTTAAAGACGAGATAGAAAATATCATCCAAGAATTGTTAGCCATGGGAAATATCAGACCTAGCTCAAGCTCGTTTGCATCATCTGTCGTTTTGGTGAAGGATGGAAAGTGGAGAATGTCTATTGATTATTGAGCTCTCAACAAGAAAACCATAGAAAACAGGTATCCCATTCTCAGGATCGATGAATTGTTGGATGAACTCTATGGGGTAGTGTACTTTTTGAAGATCGATTTATGATCTGGATATCATCAAATATGAGTCGGAGAGGAAGACATGCCAAAAACAACGTTCAGATGTCACTATGGACACTTTGAATTTTTGGTCATGCCATTTGGTCTAACTAATGCCCCTGCCACCTTCCAATCAATCATGAACAATATATTCAACAAGCAACTAAGGAAGTTTTTGTTGGTATTCTTTGTCGACCTTCTCATCTACGACAAAACATGAGATGATCACTTGGGGCATTTGGATCAAGCCTTGAGCATCATGCAGGAACAATCCCATTATGCCAAGGTGTCAAAGTGCGAGTTTGGATTGACGGAAATCCTTTATTTGGGACATATAATCAGCGCAAAGGGGGTACAAGTCCATCGAGAGAAGATCCAGGCGATAGAGGATTGGCCTACACCCAAAACTCTAACGGGATTACGAGGGTTCCTCGGGATATGTATCTACTACCGGCGTTTCGTTAAAGGGTTCTCCCAGTTAAGTGCATCTCTGATGGACTTAACCAAAAAGGGAGCATTCAAGTGGACTGGGGAATGTGTACGGCATTCAACAAGTTGAAAGAAATAATGAGCACATGTCCAGTACTGGCTCTTCCTGACTTTTGGTCAACCATTCATATTGGAATGCGATGCGTCAGGAGAAGGAATAGGGGATGTCCTTATTTAAAAGGGCCATCCCATTGCATTCGAAAGCCAAAAACTGGAAGATTCAGAAAGGCTCTGCTCCATATATGACAAGGAGATGCTAGCTATCATGCACGTATTGGTGAAGTTCAAACAATATCTGGTGGGCAATAGATTTGTAGTCAGGACAAACCACAACAGTGTACACCATTTCTTGAGTCAAAGGGACTTGAACGAACGACAACAAAAATGAATAAGCAAAATCCAAGCTTACGACTTTAACGTTGATTACGTGAAAGGAAAGAAGAATGTTGTGGCTAATGCACTCTCTAGGAAACCAACTGCATGTGCCTCATGGAAATTGCGGAAGACTGGAAGGCACACTTCTCAACAGAATATGCCAAGAACCATTTTGCTTGCGCCCTAATCAACAAGATCATCTAAGATGACAGGTACAAAATAGTTGATGAAGTTATCTATTATAAAGATAGGAAATATCTGGTTATTGAATCTACACTTAAGGAAAAAATATTGAAGGTTACACATGATATTCCTTCAATATGGCATTAAGGATTCCTCAAGACATATCACCAGATTCGGGAACGGTTCTCGTGGACCAGACTCAAGGAAGATGTGATGAAATACGTTAGGGAATGCATGACATGTCAACAAAATAAGGTTGGGCATACACGTCCTGCAGGTCTCCAATCGCCAACAATTCCAGAACGGAAATGGGAAAGCATTTCAATGGACTTCATCACAGGATTACCCAAAGCACAAGGAAAGGATTGCATATACACAATGGTAGACAAGTCGACTAAATTCTCACACTTCTTTGCCATCTTAGTTGATTACTCGGCCAAACAAGTGGCATAACTGTTTTTCAAAGAGGTCTTTAGGCTACATGGGCTACCAAAAAACATAGTCAGCAATCACGATAGTAGGTTTATGGGCGTATTTTGGCTGGAGCTTTTCAGTTTAGTGGGAACCGAATTGGCCCCTAGAACTAGATAGAGATGTCAATATGTGGATTGAAGAGTATTTGCACAACCATGTGACAGGTCAGTAGAAGGCATGGATTAAGTGGTTGTGCCTTGTGGAACATTGTTACAACACCACCTACCATTTGTCCATTGGGATGACACCCTTCAAAGCTCTATATGGATATGATGCACCATCGTTCATCGACAAAGTTTTTGGTGACAACAAGGCACCTCTTACCAAAGACTGGATACAGGCGAGTCAGATTATTCTCAGGGTACTCAAGAAAAATATATATTATATAGGCTATTCAGATTCGGCAGAAGTTGTACGCAGACCAACATCGAACGAAAAGCAGCTTTGAGGTAGGAGACCTCATTTTCTTGCCATTGCAACCCTATAGACAGTCTACAATCAAAATGAGTGGCGCAGAAAAACTAAAGCTGAGGTATAGCTTTTTTTACTCAGAAAAACTGAAGCCGAGGTAGCGCAGAAAAAGGAGTTGAAGAAATTAGATGATTTTTGAGTATAGTTTTTTTTGGTCAGAAATAAAGGGTCGACTCTGTGACGTGCATTGAATTGATAAATATGGTTCTGTTGAATTTCCAAATGAGATTGATGCGGACAATTGAATTGGGTGTGTTTAATTAATGTGTGATTAAGTAAGCATTAATTGGTTTATTGAACAGTGCTGCAAATTTTATTTGCATTAATATTGCTGACCAGAAAAACAAAAAGATTTTTTTTTTTGATAGAAACCCTAGAAAAATTGTCCTAGGATAATACACTTCTCATTGTCCTCATCAATAGGCGGTGGCTTCTCTAGACCTTGATCACTTTCTCTAGTTATCCCCAGTTGAGACATTTATCTCGGTTTTTGAGTTCTTTTCCTTTCTTCTTTGGGATTCCTAGTTTTGTATCTTGTTATTTCTTATACTTTAGACTTTAGGTTCTAGGTAATTGACCTTAGAGGATATATATGCTGCATGCATGCTTCCATTGTTTATTGTTTTTAATGTACCCAGTGGTCCCATTGACCTATTTGTGGTCACTTGTTAGACGTTAATAAAATTTTTGTTATATATTTTCTCTATCTAGGTGGTTATCCTTGTCTACCATTTTGTACAACTTTCATTGGCCTTTTTCTTTGTTTCATTTTCATCTGCAAAATTTTGTCCTACTCCAGGTTAGATAAGATAATTTTGTCGTTGTTCACAAATAACCGAGGAATAGGTCAATGGGAATAGAGAGTACAATTTTTGGCCGAAAGACTATGGGAGTCTCTAGAAAACTTCTAAATGTTAAAACTTTTTCACAACAAAAGAGGTTCAAAGGATAATAAAGGAAAGAGAAGTATGAGCTTGGAAAAACAAGAGTAAAATGCCCGAAGAGGCCTAGGGATTTAACTCAACATTATAGCAAGAGATACATGTAACGGCAGAGAAGGGAGAACATGCATCCCTCTCTCCATCTATCATTGAGAAGGGCCTGATGCAAAGCCCAAGGATGTCATCCAGAGAGCTGTGTGATCTTGGGAGGAACTTTGGATCAGAGTGACTTGTGTCTTTTGACATCTGAGGCAGAGAGAATGAATCTCGTGATGGAAGTATCAATACTTGATTTGACCTGGGGTCTAGTGCTTTGTCGTGAGTGGGTCATGCTTTGATGTCTAGAGATTGTTTCGTTTTTGTATCCCGTCTGCCATGTTGGAACTTGGGCATGTGGGTGAGAAATGACGGGATATGCCAGGAAAATGAGGAAGCCACAGGAAATAAGGAGGGAAAATTATCCACCATCCTCTATCCAAGATCTTTGTATTTTTCACTATTGAGTTTTGGTGAGGATATTTTCACTAATGAAACATTGCTAGGCCAGTTGAGAGTTAACTCTAGGTTAGTATTTTGAATAAAACTAGCAAAAAGCTGTAAAATTAGTGTTTTGTGGTTGAAACCTGGCAGAAACTTCTGCTGAAGCTTCTTGACACCTTTTGAGACAACTGGAAACTGACAGGCAGTTTCTGAGTCCTTCCAGTAATGCTCTGGTGGAAGTTTCAAAGTTGAGGATGGTAGTAAAGGAAGCCTGTCTTGGCTTTCAGATTGTGATTCTGAGATTCTGAGATCTTGTTATGGTTTCCTTTATCTTTAATCATCAGCAAATTTTCTAACTTGAAAATGGGGATATATTGTGAAGGTCTATGATGAAACAGTCGCTAATTACTAATGACTGTTAACATATGCTTATGGATGGAGATGCCATCCCAAAGGATGTTTATCGCTACTGATACTGAGCTGTTATTCTTTGTCTTTGTAAAATGGCTTGATGCTGTTTGCATGTCATGTTTGATAGTTTCTAGAGAACACATCTATCTTGGCCTAGGAAGTTTTTCGACCACGTTTTAACTGATTATTATCTTCATATTGTCAGTTCTACAACTTTCTCTATAAGATCAGAGAGTCACATCCGATAGCCAAGAATTAAAACAAGCATATTGAAAGAACTTGCAACTGTGTGGTTCTTGTTTTGTTGTTGGATGATTTGGTTATTACTTTGTCCTTTATGAGTTTGACATCACCTGATCATTCAACTCTTTCCAAGTTGTTATCTGGCTTCTAAATCTGTGCAGATTTAAGATATAAACTAAGTTGAATCAATTTGACTCTCTCCAAGTAATTCTCCAATGAAACAAAATGAATGCACTTTACATGAATTTTTGGATGGGTTAGGTGTCCTGATCAGATTATCTTAATTTTTCCAAGTTATTGTGATTATAGTGTGGGTGACTGCTTATTCAACATTGAATCACAATTTATTATTGTTTTGTTGCGGCTACTATATTTAATGGAGATGAAAGGAAATTATGAAATTAGATTTAGTGTCACTGTTCAAATTTTTAGTAATTTGACCTTAAAAGTGTGATGCTGGAATGACATATCAGTTAATGCTGTGGATGCAGGACTTGCCATCTGCTTAGTTTATTGTTGGATGAACTTGGTTTGGAGGCAGTGGCATTGC
Source organism: Pinus taeda (assembly GCA_000404065.3). Lineage (NCBI taxonomy): Eukaryota > Viridiplantae > Streptophyta > Pinopsida > Pinales > Pinaceae > Pinus > Pinus taeda. Next base: position 162,506 of record APFE030590977.1, read on the forward strand.
ATTCTCTCAAATCACAATCTGCAAGGCTTGCTGCTCTTCAGCGTTTCAAATCTGGGCAGGTTCCGGTTCTGTTAGCAACCGATGTAGCAAGTCGTGGTCTTGACATACCAACTGTTGATCTTGTCATCAATTATGATATACCAAGGTGACACATGTTGCTGAATTGTGCATCTTCTTTTTGATGTTCTCTGTTTGTGTGTGGGAGTGGGTGGGTGGACGGGTGTGTGTGGCTGGTGCAGTGATGGCATATTGAACTTTCATTTCAAGCTTTTTTGTTTTTTGAATTCTTTATTTTACATGCATCCTATACGCAAATGCGACTATGGGAAAACCAATGAACTTGTGCTTTTTCTGATTTGATCATCATATATTGATGTTGAAATGTTTTCTCTGGTTGCAGGTATCCTCGAGATTATGTTCATCGTGTAGGTCGTACAGCGAGAGCTGGAAGGGGAGGACAAGCTGTGAGCATAGTGACTCAGGTTTGTAGTCCAATATGATGATTGAGGGAGGATTTGTTGAGAAAAAGATCTAAAATTATATGAATTGTTTGAGCCCAAGAAATGAAGTCTCTGCTTTTGTTCTTTTTATTTTCACTCTGGGTTTTGACATGATTGTTAACTGCTTGGATTCAACTCATAACATGTGTTTAACTTTTTTAAAGTTTTGGAAATATGAAAAGTTGGAAACATATTTTAGAACCTGCGAGGTTTTATATGTAACTTATATAGTTATATATACTAGCCGAAAGGGGAAAATAGAAAATAGAGAAAATTATATGAACATAAAAATAGAATGTCCTGGAGACATGCCAACATTGAAACTTTTCCAATATGACACATTCCAGCATTAGAATCTTTCCAATTGATCATTTTTCAAAAAATGTATTTGTGTTGATGTTTTGTAGCTCAGGCAGGTACTTTTGTATAGGCCTAAGTGTCTAGACGTGAATAAGTCATCCACAGATCTCCTTAGGAAACTTGTTGTAGTGTGAACAAGTTGCATTTGTAACTTAGCCTAAGTCTAACTTAGGAAAAACACATAATTGTTATGTTGGCTTATTGAGCTAAAGAAACACGAGAAAAAGTAAACTATTTACTTTAGTCATTATGTTTTAATTTCAGGCCTTGGTCTCAAGTTAGGCGAGATTTAATCTCGGCCATCAATCACTTTGGCGATTAGGGTTTGAGATTTAGTTCAATGTAAAGTTATAAAAGCATGTCTAAGTAGAGGGAGAAGACATACTATACAACAACACAGAAAAAGGCATCTCAGTGAGGAGTGTGATATTCTAAGTATGCTGGGTCCGAGGAAGGGGGCAGCAAGGAGATCCAGATCAGCCAAAGAGGGCTTGATTTGCTGGATTCAGATCCAGTGTTGTACATGTATTTCCTTAGTTGGGAAATTATCCTAGGACGAGAGCCCAAGTAGGTTCTGAATCAATTTAATGATGAAACTGATTTGATTGGAAAGATTTTGTTGTGTCGTTGAGATTGAGATTGGTATATTTTGTTTCTGCTAAATTTATGGTGTTAATGAACCTAGCTGTGCAATTAATCAGTAGATCTGTAATCTGCAAGGATTTAAGTGCCAGGTCCTTGGTTTGCAGGAAAATTTAACAATTTCCAACTTCAAGGGGCTGCATTTTATGCTATCAAACTTTGGGCAATGCTGCATCCTAGTTTTTATCTACTCTTTATCTTTTGTTGTGTCCTTTGAGTAAAGCTGCATCATATTTTTCTGTTTGGTGGTTAAGTAGTTCATAGTGTTTTGTCGCTCTTAATATGCCATTGTGACATGGATCTCTAAAAGTTCTTGAGAAACTAATCTTTGTATTGTTGAATCTAAAATAGTGATGCATAAGTGTGCATATGAAAAGAGGCGCAGAGAGTTAGAAGGGATCCAAGCTTGAGCTTTGGATTCTTCTGTTTTTCAATAGTTCATAGTTGAAATGAATCAAACTGGAGCTTTGAATTCTATGTGTGGTGGTTTTGTTGGTTTACCATTAACCATCTTCACTACATTTGGTTGTTTGTTTGGTTGACCACTAACCTTTTTCACTTCATTTGGTGGTTTTTCTGGTTGACCACTAACCGTCTTCACTTCATTAGGTGTTTTTTCTAGTTGACCACTAACTATCTTTCTTTGAAAGTGGTGGTATATGGTTTGCCACTAACCATATTCACTTGAACAATGTGGTGGTTTTGGATAGTAAGCAATGAATCCCTAATCATCATGAGGAATGGATGCCCTATGTTGAATATATAATGGAATGTATGGTGTGATTACCAAAGAAGATACTTGCCGATGAAGAATTGCCTCACGTTGTCATTGGGAACAAAGAACAAAACAAAAGTAATGATGAAGAAAGTCCTCAAGTATATGAGGGAATTTTTTCATCTTTCTGTTGAAGATCAAGCATTTGAAGAAGATCTTGTTGGTGAAAGCATTCAAGCATCCATGCCACCTCCATATGAAGACAAACCCATGATTAATGATAAGATGGAAAATGCATGTACCTCTCCATTTCATGAAGATATGGTCACTCATCTTCAGATTTTTATCATAGAAGGGGCATGGATTGTTTGACAAATTATGGAGACCTTGTCTATTATACTTGAAGTGATGTGTTCAATAAAGAAATTGCAGGTTTTGTGTCTTTGGGATAGCCTAACATAGTGGATGCAAATTCAGAAATCATTCATGATAAAATCTAGCCATATGCATCCATTAATAATGCAGATGTTGGGTGTCATATAGAGTATATCTATGCAGATTTCTTTCAGCCATCTAGGACAGATTTATTGCAGCATTTTCATGGCAATTTATAGCCATGTTCTATTGGGTATATTGCATATATTTTCTAGCATTTGGGGTAGTTTTATGATGGTAAAAATGCTGATAATTTTCAGCCATCTTTTTCCTCATATATTGGTGAATTTCTGTGCAATTCTTTTCAGATAAAAAATGTATTTTTAATGCTGAAAGTTATTTGGGCCAGCAATCATTTATTTTTGAATTATATTATATAAATTTCCAGCTATTAAAAAGAGGGTTTCAAGATCTAGATTTGGGTTTAATTTATTTTGAGAGGCTGGAATATTGCTTGATATTGCATGTAGATCATACTTGCAGGATAGACATGACATCTTGTGTAGTTTTGTAGAAACCCCTAAGCCTTTGTTTCTTGGGGGAAGTGATAATTATATTATAGGGGATGATGAGGGATTGCTATTTTACTTTTTCAGCAACGATGATGTTTATCTTAGCCCTGTCCAAACTTGGATAGAGGAGTCTTGTGATGATGTATGCCCTTCTTGGCATGATGTGGGTGTCCTTGGCCATCTTCACGAGCACATTTCAGTTCATCCCTCATCTCATGGAGATTCCATCATTGATCCACTTGATATTTGATGTATCATTGTTTTGGTCGATGACCACACACAAATGAAGAGTTTGTGGCATTGATGACATGACAAGATGGTTACATTGGTTCTTTGGTTTCACTTAGCATGCTTATTCTGCTATATTAGAGTAGGGTAGGAGAAATAAACTCTTTATTATAAACATTAGAATAAGATGAATAAGCTCAACATGTGAGCATTAGACTTCAATTTATGTTGTCATTAGCATTGTTGGTTTATAGCTTATTTTGTAATGCCACTTTTGTGCTATTATTGATGTAATGGAATATATGGACATTGATGTGGTGGTTAGGGATATGAATGTGGATCCATCTTGCCACATGTTTTTTGTTTAATTTCTTGGTGTTCATTCCATGTGTTAGAATTTACCCAAACCCAACACATTGTTTAATTTCCAGTGATTAATTATTGAACAAATACACAGCTAAGTTCTTAAGACAAAAAATTTAGTGGAAGCAAATTATGATCTAAATCACACAAATTACAAATAGATATCTGCCCAAGAAATCCGTCTTCATTAACAAAAAATCTCAACTTACTTGGGCTCCTGGCTTGGGATAATGGCCCATTTGAGAAAATACAAATTACAAAACTTTGGATCTTATCCAACAGATTTGCTCTCTCTCATAGATCTGGATCTCTAGCCCTTCGCATTCTTTCGGACCCAACAAATGCTTGTTGAGATGCCGCTCTCAAACTTGTGTTGCGATTGTGTGTCTTCTCCGCACCTTAGCCTTGCTTTTAGAACTTTACATTGAGCCAAAACCTTAATCCTAACCCTAACCCTAATCTGAGAATGATTGACAACTGAGATTAGATCTTGCCTCACTTGAGATCAATGACTAAGATTAAAACTTGTTCACTAAAGTAAATAATTTACTTTTTATAAGTTTAATTTTAGCTCAATAAGCCAACATTAATATTTGCTTTTTTCCTAAGGGCTAAGTTACATCAATAACTTGCTCAACTTAGAGCAAGTGTTCTAAAGTGATATGCAGGCAACTTCTACACGCTTAGGCACAAGGTCTATGCAGAAGTACCTGCTCAAGCTACAAACTTCAACACTTGGCATGATGTGGGTGTCCTTGGCTATCTTCATGAGCACATTTTAGTTCATCCCTCATCTCATGTAGATTCCATCATTGATCCACTTGATATTTGATGTATCATTGTCTTGAATGAAGAGTTTGTGGCATTGATGACAGGCTAAGATGGTTTTATTGGTTCTTTGATTTCACTTAGCATGCTTATTCTCCTATAGTAGAGTAGGGTAGGAGAAATAAGTTCTTTGTTATGAACATTAGAATAAGAAGAATAAGCTCAATATATGCACATTAGACTTCATTTTATGTTGTCATTAGCATTGTTGGTTTATAACTTACTTTGTAATACCACTTTTGAGCTATTATTGATGTAATGGAATATATGGACATTGATGTGGTGGTTAGGGATATGAATGTGAATCCATCTTGGCATGTGTTTTTTGTTTAAGTTTTGGTGATCATTCCTAGTAGGTACATGCAGCAGATTTTGAGATTCTCATGCGCTCCCAAGAAGGGTAAATGTCCTCAAGTTGGAGCTAATTATCTCACAAGTGATAATGAGAGCCAAAGAAGAGGTTCCCATGTGTAAATAAAGTTTTCATGAGAAATCATAAAACTAGTGAATTTTTTTCATATCTTGTGATTTTTATCACAAAGGCATAAGTTGATGGAGCTTTGGATGGCCAAAGGTTTATGAGTTCACTTGATGATTTTGATGCTTTGGTTGCTAGTTGATGAAATGATGTTGATCGACACCAACCATTTCATGATGGTCTCCATCTTGGCAGGACCTATCTCAACTCTCTTACACCTATCACATACCCCAAATACACCAATGACTATTGTGCAAACTCACACTTCTTGAGATTTGCCAACAACTAGTGCTTCTTTAATGTCTCTAGCACATGCGTCAAATGTGAGATATGCTCCTCCCAAGTAGCATCGTATGTTGATTTTTGTAGCTTGGGAGTTACTCCAAGCCTTGAGGATCGAGGGTTTGGAGGAAGGAGCTCCACAAGTGGCCTTGTGGGCTTGAAACCCAAGCCTGGGGTTTTGCACCCATTGATGTTTGGGCCAAAACCGTGACGAGATTTCGGCATGTGATTGATGGAGATGATAGAGGACGTTGAGATGAATTCAACACAATGAAAATCATAAAATTTCGAGGTCTACAAGTGAAGATAGCAATTTTTTATGTGTTATGGTGGGCAAGGAGGGATGTGAAGGCAAGTTGGCCTTGTGTTAGAGGTGCCCTTTGGAGGGTTGTTCGATCCCCACATGAAACATATAAATAGAGACCTTGATAGGCCTCATTGAGACATCTTAAGTGCATTCACCATCAAGATTAGCTCTGCGATTTAGTGCAATTTTGAGGCAAGAGAAAGGAGACAAGGCATGTTGAAGAATGTAACTAGGTTCGGTCTTCATACTTGTATTTGAGTCATAATGAAATATATTTATCAAAAGAAAGAAAAAGACATTTATTATTATTATTATTATTATTATTATGAGTTATTAAAGCATGGGTTTCATGCTTGGGTCATCATGTTTTAGGTCAAAGTCCCCATTGAGGACTTCTAGGTTTTATATTAAGTCATTAGAGTCATTGTCCATTTAATGAGACCATTCTTGGGCTTTTGAATCATGTAAAAAGAATCATTATCGAGTAAAATAAGTCATTTGTCACCTCCACACCAAGCCGACCCTTACCTGATCAAGTCGACCTACATGAGAGTAATTCGACCCACAAGAAGGCTAGATATAGAAGTGCAGTTCGATCCATTTGCTCATCTACTCAACAAGTTCGATATACACAAGAAGAAGTGCAAGAAAAAGTGCGAAGTTCCAAGATAATAAGGAGAATTGCAAGAGAAGAATAAGATTGAAGTTTTGGGCTCTATCTCTCTCTTTCCTACGAAGTTGCTGAGGTTGAAGTTCTATAGTTGCTGAGGTCGAAGTTCTGTTGCTACATAGGTTGAAATTTTGCTGCGACTTCGAGGTTGAAGTTGCTACTGCTAAGGTTGAAGTTGTTGCTGCTAAAATTGAAGTTGTTATTGCTTCAAGGTCGAAGTTGTTACTAGATCAAACTTTCTGCTGCTATTAGATTGAAGTGTTGCTACTATGCCGTTGTTGTTCTAGGTTGAAGATGTCGCTGGAAGGTTATCATCTGCAGAAGAAGGAAAGGGTTGACTTGATGATTGGAGGAAGTCTATGTCTAGGTCAAGGAGTCTTGAATCATCTTGTGAAACTATTAAAGGAAGAGTTGTTGATTGTGTTTTCCCCTAGATAGGGGTTTTTCCCTGGCTGTCTGCCTACATCTGGTGTCTTTAATCTTCGTGTTATGGTTATTGGTAATTGCTTGATGAACTAAGTTAATAGAAGAACACAAGAAAATTAATAAGAACATAAGAATATCACAAGTAATTATCAACATAAAGAAAACATTTCTGCCTTTATGATTTTCCAAGAAGGCAGCTGAGTTTTGGAGAGAGTTTCTCTGCTTTTTTGGTGCAGATTACTCTGTGGAGAACATCACAGATCTGAGGCAACTAGGAAGCTACTTAAGTGTTGATTTGGGGTAGCATCAGATGTGCTCTAGCCACGAAAATTGGTGGAGAGGCTAAAGCACATGAGATCTCCAATACCCAAAAATGGTTTGGGCAGAATCTAACTAGTTTGGGAGATATTAAAATAATTAATATTTTTAATGAAGTCCCTAAGTCTAAACTTAGGGAAATAAAATATTAATGTGAATTAATATAAAACTAAGTTAGAATGGTCCAAAAGTCATATCTAATCTTAGCGGTTGATTAGGGACCTAATCTCGACCATTGAATTGTCAACGAGAAAAGTGTAAGAGGAGGCTTGAGAGTGACTTGGAGAACACACCGAGTTGATCAATAATTCAATTTTCTGGGGCAAGTTTTGCTGTGGAAATCGAAGGAGTGATCTGAGATGCAACTGAGGGGCAGTGAATGCAGTAGCAGAGAGGCAGAGATAGTACCGGGAGCATCAATGCAAAATCCGAGAGAGGGTTGACGTAGAGCCAGCTAGAGGCCACGCAGAAGCAACCAGAGGCCACGCAGGGGCAACCAGGAGCTATCCAGAGCCTGAGGAGAGCCAGTGTGGGAGACGCGAAGCCTTCAGAGGTTGACACAGAGCCCCGAGAGGCTGACGCTGTGCCAGAAAGGCTAACGCTGGGCCAGAGAGGCTGACGCAGACCCTAGAGGTTGATGCTGGGAGATTTCGTGGGGCAGATTGGGGTTGATAGTTGTCTTCGACTGAGAGGTACTACTGCCGAGGGCATTCTCTGTTGGGTGAGCCATTTCTGGCACCCAGATTGTATTATGAAATTGCTTAATAATAAAACCCTCAGATAGCTGGACTGATTTTCCTGCATTGGGTTTTTTTGGGGACATTAGTCCAAAAATACACTTGTGTGCTTGTTTTTCCTTCAGTTGATGATTTGTGTGTGTTTAGATTGTACTTGTATTTATTTTCAATATTTACATGGTAAATAACTTGTTAATTAATAGACAAGTAGGATGAAATCAATCAGAAAAGTACAGGAAGGATTTCTAACAGTTAGACTTAGAAATTCCAACATGGTATCAGAGCGTGGTTGCAGATTATAGGATAATTGAGGGCATCAGCTGAGCAGAGCACCAGCAACAGAAATAGTGCTCCCGAGTGACAAAAGTTGTTTCTAGCAGAAAAGTAGCAAGGATGGGGTGACGCAGTGCCTGCATCATGAGTTTGAACCGAGAAGAGGATCAACGCAGTGGCAGAGAGGAGCAGACTTGACCTACGCAGTGCCTAGTCATCTTTCTCAGTCAGGAAGGATTGACGCCCGTGGCCAGGAGGTGCAGATTTTGCTGGTGTCGGGATTGCGCAGAGCCTAGAGGCTTTAACCTTCAGTTTGCTGGGGCATAGGAGGTTGTGGGTAAGTTGCGGAGTGAAGCTGGTGGGGTACTGTGGTCAGAACAATACCTAATAGGGCAAGACCAAGGAGGAGGGAGTTGCTGCCGAGGATTTCTAGCCAAGAAATTCGGATCAGTGGTGCAACTGCACTAATGATCGGAGTGGGGCCATCTTGAAATTGGCAGAGGGGTTTCCAGGTGGGAAATCGAGGCTCAGAGGGATTGACACCGAGAACTTCCAGGAGGGAAGTAGAGAGACTTGGAAGAGTCGAAAGAGGGGCAGCGAAATGGGACTGAATGGGGTAAGAGATCAGGATAGACTAGATGAAGCCTCAAACTTCGTAGTTTGGAAGGCCAGGATATTGTCCGTTCTAGATAGGGATCGTCTCAAGCACTTCGCCTTGAACACGATAGTGATCCCAGTTGACCCGGTTGAGAACGAAAAGTATGAGGAGGCAATGGCGAGGGCTAAGAGCATCATCCTTGACAGGGTCAAGGACCATGTAGAACCAGATATTACCGAAAAGGACACGACAAATGCGATGTGGGAGGCCCTGACGAAATTGTATTAGCATACTTCCGTGCAGAGGAAGATGCTACTAGAAAATTAGCTGCGGTCATACTAGATGCAGAAGGGAGAATAGTTAGACACCTTCCTCGGTCGATTGAAGGAGATCCGTGATCCACTGACTTCCATAGGGGCCAAGTTAGATGAGGAGATGTTGATGAGGACCGCATTGAACGCAGTCTCAAAGGATTGTGAGGTATTTGTCTAGAGCGCAGGTCGACCCTTCCAGATTAGGAGGAATTGTGGGCAGCTCTTCGACAAGAAGAGATCAGAAGGCTAAGCAAGGCGGGAAGCAACGACAAGGGGGTCAGAATCAAGAAGGAGGAAGAGGAGGATGCTACCCAAGCATTTGAGGGAAAGGAGGAGAAACGAAAGAAGAAGGACCTCTCCAAGGTCAAATGCTTCCACTGTGGGGAACTGGGTCACTATGCGAGCCAGTGTACGAGGAAGAAGAGTAAGGGAGAGGCTTCTGAGACAAAGGCTGTGCCAACAAGGGTAGATAAGATAAGATAAGATAATTTTATTAATGTCCAATGAATGACCACAAAGTAGGTCAAAGGGACTGTCGGTTACATAAGGGGTCTTGCCCAATAGGAGAACCAATTGGTCTCCTCAGAAAGACAAATACTGAAAGAAAGATAGGAAATATAAACGAGGCGGGTTGGGAAGAGCGTATGGAGCTCCGATCCCGGCCACGCCGACTGATCTCTAGACTGCATCGTAGGATCACTGGTGAAGAAGACCCTGGGGACGCGAATGTGGGAGTCCGATACTCCTAACATCCGAGGTCGAGAGAGGAGAACTATGGTTAGTTCACTAAGGTTTGCTGGTTTGAAACGGTGGTCGCTGGTTGCCTCCCATTGTGTTGTCTCTGTGATCTAACGATCCTGGGCCGCCTCTCGGGGAGATGCCTGGCACGGTTCTGCTGCTGGGCCCTCGTAGGCGAGGGGCTTCTCCTCTTAACTGAACGAGGTTTTGTCGATTTGTGTGAGCCGGCTTGATCGGTATTCTCACTGGTTGATCTCTTAACTCCTCGGGCCGAGGGAAGTATGCTGAAGAAAGAGGTGATCTGGCGAGTAGTGTTGGGTCGGACGGGAGGCTGGAGGATATGCTCCCGATGCTTAAGAGTCTCCTGGATATAAAGTGCGACGCATCTCTGGTCCGTGTAGCTGAAGAAGCTGGATAGGGTATGTGGTCCTCTGAATAGACAGTGGTAGCGACCCCTGATCTCATAATAGATCGGACAACCGAAGATGAAGTGCCATTCGTTTTCCACCTCCTGTGTATGGCATAGCCGACAAGTCCTGTCAACTCTCTCTATCTGGTGGTCTGTCTCTACCCGAAGCCTATGTGATCCAACTCTGAACTGCCCGAGGGGGATCCGAAGAGCATACATCCAATGCCGAAGCGTGTAATGGGGGCGAACTATAAGCCCTTCTCTGATACTCAAAAAGTGCTCTGCATAGAAAGCCATCTTTGGGCGCAGCCCCCTCGGGGGGTTAATTCATGTGACCTGGATAAACTGCCTGTAGATGTCTTCCTTGATGATCTTATTTAGTTCCTGCCTGGGGGGGAGTCCTCTGGGGGTGTTCAAGGAATACCGAAAGGGGGGGAGGTGATCTATATGGAGTCCCACTGTCTTGAGGAACTTTGAGACCCCTGTATACCAACACTTGGTTTTTCCTGGTTGGGTGCGGTCGATGGCCTCAGAAGAGCAGTAGGCTAGATAAGGGTACCTGTCGCGTCCTTTCAATGTGTCTGCGAAGCTCCGAACTCAGTGGAGAAAGGAGACCAGTCTGAAGGCTGTCTTAAGGCGGAAGGGCTGTGCACCAAATTCGGCCAGTATGATTTGTTGTGGGATAGTACACTTGCAACGGATAATGCGTCAGAGGAGAAGGGTTTGAACTCTCTCGACTGCTGCCCAATCTGACTCAAGCAAGGAAGGGCCCCAAATTTCCGATCCGTACAGGACCGTGGGTCGGATCAAGGTGTAGATAAGGCTCAGCTTTGACGAGATGTCTTGGAAGTGATGGCGGAAACATTGTCTCTCTAATATGGCTAGAGAGCCATACCCCTTATTGATCCGAGGTTGTAGAGCTGGCCGCATACCGAACCGGGGGCCCGAAAACCGAACTCCCAAGTACGTGTAGCTATTGGTAATCTCCACTGTCTCTCCCTTGAAGAGGAACTGGAGATCCTGAGACTTCTTCGTCCTGTTGAAGACTACTACTTTTGTCTTACTCAGGTTCACTGTCAATTTCCGGAGATCACAGAATAGTGCTAATGCATCCAGCTGCCTCTGGAGCCCTTCTGGTGATGAGGATAAGAGTGCAATGTCATCTGCAAAAAGTAAGATATAGATCAAAACCTGATGAAGATAGCAACCGTCAGACTCCTGTATGTGTTCCCCTGCTTGACTCCTGTAAGGGTGGGGGAGAGTGGGCACCCCTGCTTGACTCCAATCGTGCTCCGGATGAACTCAGATAGTCCCCTTACAGTGCAAAGACGGCCTAGGACAGACTCGTAAAGGCGCATAACAGCAGTCAGCCGGGAGTGTGAGGTATTGATGTCTTTGAGTCGCTGTAGAAGATCCTCTCTCGGGACTGAATCAAAAGCCTTCCGGAAGTCCACAAAGCAGCAGTACACCTTCGAGGACCGGTGGCGTGCTTCCTCGATCACAGCGCGGAGTGTAAAGATGTGGTCAATGGTCTGGTGATCTGGTCTGAAACCAGCTTGGCCTCTGGCCCTGAGATCTCTTTCTTCGAAATCTCCGGAAAGCTTTCTGTGAAGGATAGTGGCATAGAGTTTAGAGAATGTATGACCCACCATAATTGTCCTGTAGTTGTTGGGGTCCGAGGTATTCCCTGACTTATGGATGGGATATATAATATGGTGGGACCATATGGGGGGAACCCATCTTGAACTACATGGTTGAAGAGATCTGCCAGGTATCCAACTAAGGGTCGTAGACCATGTTTGAAGAATTCGGCTTGGAATCCTTCTTCATCCGCTGCTTTGCTGCTATTCATCGCCCAGATGGCTTCCCTAACATCTTTATCGGTGAACAGGTGGCAGGAGAGGGGAGGAGATGTAACTTGGATCTGGGACTGTCCGGGAATGTCATAAAGGCGAGAGGTGTGAGAGAACATGGAGTCTGGGTCGAGATCAGTGGGAGGAGGAGAACGACGGGGGAGGATCTTGCCCCAGAATTGCTTGGGGGAATGGGTAAGGAGGGCGGAAAGCTCCCTTCTTTGTTGGGAGATGAACTGTTGTTTTTTGTGGCGGAGGAGGCGATGGTAGTTCTTTTGGATGGCAGAGTATGAGAGAAGGGATTGACGGAAGGCTTGGCGGAGATCCTGGTGGAGGAGTTTACACTTTGTATCGTACCATTTGTTCATAGGGGAAGTTCCTGTCTTGTGGGAGGTCGAGGTGGTCCGAAAGGAGTGGGGAAAGGATTTAAGCGCCGACTCCCAGATTGCCGAGGAGAGACAGTGGTATTTATTCGAAACAGTCTCGAGACGGGAGAAGTCATTTGTGTCGGGGAGGATTTGTCGGAGTGAGGAGGAGAAAATTTCGGGGTCACCCTTCTCAAAACAGAAGATGGTTCTACTCGGGGATCGGGGTGGGGGGTGGATTGGTCGGGGGGGATCAAACTGAAGGGAAAGTGAAAGCAGTGCGTGGTCGGCTAGGGGGATGGGTGATACGGGGAGATTCCGGATAAAAGGGAGCAATGTTCGGCCGGTTAAGGCGTAATCCACCACACTAGCCCCACCTCCATGAGGCCTACACGTGAAGAAGCGGGATTCTGGGAAGTGCAAGAGGCCGTTCAAAATTATCAGCTCATGTGATTCGCCCAACTGCAAAAGATGTCTGCCGTATGCTGTGATGGGGCCCAAGGCGTCCACTGAGATCCTCTACAAGCCTGCTGAAACCAGGTCCACACCCCTAGTGCAGAACACATCCTCGGAACGGTCATGGAGTGGGACCTGATGCTCCTTGGTACGGGCATTGAAGTCCCCCATGATGATGATTTCTCCATCAGTTGAGTATTTAGTGATGTCTGGGTATATGTTGGTGAAGGGGTCCCTTTCTACATCGTCGTGGATGGCAAACGAAGATGTGGTTGGGGGGAAGTAACAAACTGCAATGAAGATATCCCTCAGGGGTGGGGCTCCAGTTCTGATTCGGATCCACATGTACCTGGCGTACTCATCTGTATTTACCACTGTGACTCTATCTCTGAGCTCGTCTTTGACTAGGCACGCTACTCCCCCTGACCCTCTGACCCCCCCTGAGCTCCTTGTTTCCTGTCTACATACTGAATGCCATTGGTATCCCGTTATGTCTGGGAGAGGCCGAACTGGGCTCTCATGTGTCTCTGTTACTAGGAGGATATCTGCTGACTCAAGGGCGTTGTAGAGTAGCCCAGGTGAAGACCAAAAAGACCCATTTCCGTTCCAGTAGTGAATTGAAATCCCTGTTGTTCGAGTCCTCCCCAGGCAGGCCCGTCATTTGGAACTGCCTGCTCGAGGTGTCCATCCTGGGGGGAAGGAGTCTCGAATGATCGCGTGAAGGTTCCTTATGACTGCCCATTTGCCCGCTTGTCTTGCTGCAACCACTTGTTCCCTAGCTTGTTTAAGTTCAGCCACTTGTGCCCGAGTGAGATCCTCATCTAGGAATATCTTGTGTGGAAGATCAAAAAGCTTCCGTTTAGCTCGAAGAGCATGTAGACGATCTGTGGTATTCTGGAAACGGATAAATAAGGTGGAGTCCTGTCCTAGCCAAGCTCTGTCTAATCTGATATCAGATATGTCGAGGGTGTCTCAAGAAACCTGTGGCCACCTCCATTGTATCTGTTGAAGATAAAGGGAGAGGGAGACCTCTCACTTTGAGGTTTAGCTCTCTCGCTCTACGGGATCGTTCTTCCACGAGTTTGGCCTGTACAACTTCCTCTACTGCTGTGATAGGAGAGGGTTTGTCTTTTCCCCGAACCACCTGTGCCCATGAGCTGATGTGTGTTTCTGTCTCCTGTCTGAGGGAGACTTGTTGGGATATAATCTCCTCCTGCTTGTTCCTGATCTCCTGGATTTCTGCATGCAAAGTTGTCTCTGTTGGGTCTTCTTGCACTGATTTTCGAAGGGACAAGCTTTCTCCTTCCACTAAGGAAATTCTGTCATTTAGGGTGTTTATCTCGGCCCGGAGCTTGTCATTCTCGGTTTCAAGGGAATCTACCCGACGCAATAATTGTTTGATTTGAGATGTCCAGAAGGCGAAGTCTGACTCCATGGCAATGTCTATGGGGCTATAGGTCTATTCTGGTTGATTGAGGCACTGGTGGAGGTAACGGGAAGGTCCTCTGTTATTGAAACTGAGGGTTTCGTGCTCAGATTCCGTGTGTGGAGACAGATGATGACTGTGCCATGAGTGCTTATGCACCACTTGAGAGGAAGTGGGGAGACATATATTTGTAGTCAGACAGACTACAAGGGATGAGGGGCAGGATCCTCGAGGTACCCAACCTCTTGGATTATACCTTACGAGAGCCCTAAAGAGGAGTAGCAGGACTGGTGGATGTCGGTAGAGATGGATGCGGATGGAGCGACAAAGGGAGCTATAGTGTAGGAGTCCCAGGACAGCGTGAGGCAACAGTGCGAGATGCACAGAGTTGTTGCAACAGCGCAGAGGTCAGGGAGGGAGCACTTGTCAGTGACAAAGGGAGTTTCAGCATTGGGAGTGTTTATAGCCTGACGGAGATGTCAGAGTTAGGAGATCAGTTACTTACTTCTCAGTAACTGAGTTGCAGTGCAGTAGTTCTATGGGCAACACAATGCAACATGATGAGAGGGGTTGCAGTGCAGATGCAGCAGTGGCAGGGCCATGGGTAGCATCATGAATGCAGAGGGAGCTGCCGTGCAGATGCAGCAGTGGTAGTGGCAGGGCCATGGGTAGCAGTACATGATGTAGCATTGTAGAGGATGTTGGGCAGCAGGCCTAGCATTAGCAGAAGGACCGATGCTGGATGATTAGGGTGATGCTCAATGAGGAGTATTACTAGAGCACAGTCCTCCCTAAGAGGGAATGTTGATTTGGGGTAGCATCGGATGTGCTCTAGCCACGAAAATTGGTGGAGAGGCTAAAACACATGAGATCTCCAATACCCAAAAATGGTTTGGGCAGAATCTAACCAGTTTGGGAGATATTAAAATAATTAATACTTTTAATGAAGTCCCTAAGTCTAAACTTAGGGGAAATAAAATATTAATGTGAATTAATATAAAACTGAGTTAGAATTCCAAAAGTCATATCTAATCTTAACCGTTGATTAGGGACTTAATCTCGACTGTTGAATTGTCAACGAGAAAAGTATAAGAGGAGGTTTGAGAGTCACTTGGAGAACACACCAAGTTGATCAAGAATTCAATTTTCTGGGGCAGGGCTTGTTGAGGAAATCAAAGGAGTGATCTGAGTTGCAGCTGAGGGGCAGTGAATGTAGTAGTAGAGAGGCAGAGATACTATTGGGAGCACCAGCCCAGAAGCCGGGAAAGGGTTGATGCAGAGCCAGCTAGAGGCCACGTAGAAGCAGCTAGAGGTGACGCAGAGGCAGCCAGGAGCTACGCAAAGCCTGAGGAGGGCCAACGTGGGAGACACGGAGCCTCCAGCGGCTGACGCAGAGCCCTGAGAGACTAACGTTGTGCCAAAGGTTGACGCTGGGCTAGAGAGGCTGACGCAGACCCTAGAGGTTGACGCTGGGAGATTTCGTGGAACAGATTGGGGTTGATACCTGTCTTCGACTGAGAGGTACTACTGACGAGGGCATTCTCTATTGGGTGAGCCATTTTTGGCACCCAGATTGTATTATGAAATTGCTTAATAATAAAATCCTCAAATAGCTGCACCGGTTTTCCCGCATTGGGTTTTTCTGGGGACATTAGTCCAAAAGTACACTTGTGTGCTTGTTTTTCCTTCAGTTGATGATTTGTATGTGTTGAGATTGTACTTGTATTTATTTTCAATATTTATATGGTAAATAACTTGTTAATTAACAAGACAAGTAGGAAGAAATAAATCAGAAAAGTACAGGAAGGATTTCTAATAGTTAGACCTAGAAATTCCAATATTAAGGGCAAATTTGTGGGCAAAATACTTGAGGCAGCCGAGTTTGGGGTTTTCTGACTATCTTAGGGTGTCGTTTTGTTGAAGAATGGAGGTCACAAATGTCTGAGGCAAGAATCAACCTGCGTGGAAGGTAAAAGGGCTAATTCTGGACTAGATTGGGCAATAGACTTCTCGGAGCACAAGACCACAGTTTAGAGGCGAGTTTTGGGGTGTTTTGCGTATGTTATGTCTCTGTACGGGCAACAAGAGATTGTTGTAGGTAAAACACTATGAGGAGGGTATTTGGAGGGCCGTGAAGCCTTGTGAAAGTATCCTCACTGAGCCGCAGGTATTAAAGGGAGGATGCAACCAGAACAATGACATTCTTCCATGAGTTGGGTATCGTTTTATTTGGCTGTTGGTACAAAGATGCTCTAGGGTGCGTTGAGGAGGAGCCTCAAGCC
Source organism: Pinus taeda (assembly GCA_000404065.3). NCBI lineage: Eukaryota > Viridiplantae > Streptophyta > Pinopsida > Pinales > Pinaceae > Pinus > Pinus taeda. Next base: position 179,021 of record APFE030590977.1, read on the forward strand.
CTAGACAAGTGTTTTGAGTACCTAGATTTGGACAACAAGGAGAGCAGCTCATTGGGAGAAGATTACATAGGTTTGAAGCAGTGGTTGAGGATTGTTAAGTATGCCCTAACTAGACTTGCAAGTGCACAAAACCCAAGGAGGCAATGACAGTTCATTGTAGATTACTCCTTGATGATGAGTGGATGCTAGAGGATAGATTGTCCTAGTGTGGACATATTTGGAGAAGTCTGTTGGCAACCAAGGGAAGGGTTTCCTAGGTATGAGGATGCCTTAACTAGGAGCAAATGCTACAACAGGAGTGGTCACTTGTGGTCTATTGGAGGGCATCGTGAGAGTGGACTTGTGAATGTGGATTGGGCATTTATGGTCTACCGGAGGACAACGTGAGGGTGCCTAATTTGGAGCCCAATGTGCACCATCTTCGTGGATGTAGGTGGTTGCTAGAGTGGCAGAAGTTGAGCTCAAGGTTTGATTAGCCAGAGGGGTAGTTGAGCAGCCCTAGACTTGTGTGTGGGGAAGGACTTCTAGAGCAGATGATGGGTAGTTCTCCTAGCTCGTGTTCATTGTTGGAGATGGACATCTTGCAGTGATAGGTGGCAGCCCTCTGTGCCCTATGTTGATCTTCATTGGAGCAACGCAGGAAGACCATAGTGGGCTGAAGTCCCTAAGTAGTTGAAGAGAAACAATGGACAAATTGAGAATTGAGGAGCAACAACGGGTAGATTGAGAGTTGTTCACAAACGAAGTTGTGAACAACTCAACAAGAGTCTCGATTTGTTGTGCCCTTGACGGACTAAGGCACAATGAGTGAGCAGATTGGATAACCGAGCTTCAGTGACCAAATGGATTTAGAGTATTGATAGAGGCAGGAGCTGCAGATAAGGAGCCAAAGGACCGGGCAGGTACAGGGTATGACCAAGAGGAGTTGAGAGTGCATGTGATACAGATGGTCATAGTATCTTGTTGAGGGTAGATTGGTTGTCGATAGATTGACACCAAGCCCTAGTTTTGTATTCTTGTACTCGTGGATGTATGAGGGCCATTATCCCTGGTATGGGAGCCCTAGACTGTTGTATTATTTAGTTGGATTAATAAAACGAAGTTGTGTTATTGTACAAAATTGTAAAAAGTTGTCTATATTTTGTGCCCTAGTAGATTTACTGCTGTTTATATTTCGCTGTGCAAAGTAGTTTCTTTGTGATCTTTGGTTTGGTAGCGTCAATGATTTAAGATTTTATCCTAGACACCAAGATCGTGGAAAAAAACATATGGTATCAGAGTGTATTTGAGCTACTTTGAAGGACAGTGAATGAAAGTGTGCATAACGAGGCAACTCAGAGGGAGTTGTGGGTGTCTAGATCATGGAGTAGAGGGTTCAGCTGAAGACATGGAGATGTGGTCTTGATTGGCTTGGCAACGAGATTGGCTGGGAGTTCTAGTGGATTGGTGGTGAGCATGGTGAACAACAAGTTGTTGTAGGGCAAGTTGCTGATCGTGGACTTCCTTTGACTTGCCATTGATGGTTGGGACAACTTGAGGTTTTTTTTGGCTTGGACGAGACCAGGTTGATTGAGTTCATGTGATAGACAGGATATTGGCAGGCTAGAGTCTTCATCTGATCGTGATGTTGCGTATTCGAGATTGGAGGGATTTGCACGTGTTATTTGATCTAGGAGGATGAGTGCTTGCAGGACTGAGCCAATGGAGATCGTGTAGGCTCAGAGGGAGCAACCTTGTGGAGGTTTGGGATCTTCAAGTTTAGATGTGATGAGGAAGAGGCACTACTGAGGTTGCTAGGTTCATTCTATAGAGTATGTTGTAGTGATGGATGCCAGACAGGCTAGTGTTGCTGGATGATGATGGTTACTTCCTAGTCTTGGAAGTACCTCCCTCGCTAAGAGGGAGTGTTGATTTTTGTAGCTTGGTACTCCAAGCCTTGAGGATCAAGGGTTTGGAGGAAGGAGCTCCACAAGTGGCCTTGTGGGCTTTGTTACCCACCATTTCGTGGGTGATATCCCTAGGAGTAAATTTTTCTCCAAGATGGTCCTAAGTCGACAGTGAGCAACCCCCCCTTGCAGTCACCAACTAGCTTGTTGTGCCACTTCTTCGCCACCTGAGCCAACCATGTGGCCCTTCACCCATCTGCCATGATTGTATGTTTGAAAGTGGGCTTACCGTACCTAAAGGTATGCCTTGTCATTGGGTAATTGAGTATTATAGTTTGCTTATCGTGGACACTTCCAGGCATGGATTAATGGGGGAATTGGCGGAAAGAATGGACTAGCTCTGTGCTCTTGTTGCCTAGACCCCTTTTTCGATATTAACCTTGGATTCTAGTCCCGTGGGATCTCTTTTATTGACCATTTGGCTTTAGGAATGGTACTTCATGGGAAACCTTAATTTTGGTTGTGTGGTCTCGCTCCGTCATCCACATACATTGCCCCCTTTCCACTCATTATAACCCCATTCATCATTTCTCCCATCTGGGTCCACATATGGTTAGTTTTCGCCTTCCCCTTGCCCACACCTTGGATCAGGCTTGGAATGATGCCCCGGAGGTTGATGCAGTTAAAAAGAAAAGCAAAAGCATAATTGGCCACATTCAACAAGAAAATGTACCACAAAATGCAAAAGATGGTCAGGACAAACACATTTAGCACATGGGAAAAAGCCAATACATGAGCTCTACCCAATCATCATGGCTATCACCTTGGTTCCTTTAGGCCCTAGATGAGCCTCCTTTATCATTTAGGAACCCATGATTGTCCCAACCCCTCGTGGGCAATGAACCACCCTAGTTTAAAAGGGGTATCCACTGCTATATCTCACACATTGTGCTCTTACCCCTTGAGCCCTGAGTAATTAATTAAAGAAAAATCATAAAAAGGCAAAAGGCATATAAAGAAGGGTGGAAAAATCAAGGATGGGGCACCTCATGTACCACGATTGCTCCCTCCTATACATTATATACCAAAGTGTGGTCTTCCCTTTTATCAGCTACCCTTTTACCCCAACATGTGGCCCAGGGTGCCCCTTTTCGTTCCCTACTCCATTCATCTCTTTACCACATGCCCCCACCTTTAAAAGGATGTGTGGAAACTAGGGACAAACCCCATGTGGGCCATCTTATTTATGGTAGCTAATATTTTTCTTGGATCCCTCTCATCGAGAGGTGTAGGATTGATCTAAATATCATCCGATTCCGATAAGTATTCATAGAGATATGAATTTATTTGTATTATGGGACAATTCGTCAAGGTCAGCCAACAACCAAAATAACCCCCTCATGTGCTCAACGTTTTAGTATAAAAGGAGGTGACTTCATAGTCATTTCTACGCACACTTCACTCTTGATTTCTCTCCACTTGTTCTTGGTTTTAGTGGCAAGAGAAATCTAGATGATGAAGCCCTAGATGTAGGAGGATGCCTTAGCCGCAGTCCTAAGGAGGATGATCTAGCCGCAATTCAAGGGAGGAGACCCCTACTTCTATACGCTGCCCAACCTACCCTCTACGCTGCCTAAAGGGGAGATATAGTAGGCCTATTCATGCTGCCCAAATACGTAGGTGCCTTAGCCGTAGTTAGGAAGATAGGCCAATGAGTTTGAAGGGACATTTTCAGGTAACAGAGTGCTAGAAGGAGGGCCGAAGTACCATGCTGGAGGGCTGAAATAGCAAGGGATTGATCTGGGCTAGTAGACGTAGGGATTCCTCCTAGAACAGGCTGAGTAAGGGACTGTTCTGATGTGATTAGGACGCAGGCCTGTAGGTGCTGTTTTGAGGGTCAAACATAGAGTTGTAGGTGCCTTGTCAAGCAGCGAGGTCACATAACTTGAAGAGGAAAGGAGGTCGCATAATTGAAGGTGTGTTTTGGGCATGACTTTTGGGTTGTTGTAGGTTACAGTGGGAGCCCTAACCAATGACCAAAACACTGCCCATAAACAAAAGTGCAGAAGTATGGTAACTTGTGCTTTGACTTGTTTGATTGGAAAGGTCTCTTCGGAGATTCTATATACTGCCACATAGGAGCAAGAATGGCATGGTACAACGGGACAACATGACAAGCATGGTGCTGCAAGCACATTGGGACAACATGACAAGCATGATGCTGCAAGCACATTGGGACAACAACAATGGCATGGCACAACAATGTCACAATGGGACAGAATGGCAAGCATGGTGCTGCAAGCACATTGGGACAACATGGCAAGCATGGTGCAACAAGCACATGGGACAACAGTTGCAAGCATATTGCTGCAAGCACATGGGACATGCAGTATGGCAACATGGTTCAACATGCCACATGGGACAACAGTGTGGCAACATGTTGCAGCAATGGCACATGCGACAACAATGGTATATGATGCAGTACAGTGATGGGTACAATCATGATTAGTGAAGCATGATGAGATACAACATAGTGATGATGGGTGCAACATGGTGTATCACAGTGAGGTGACACATGATGATGAGGAGCAGCGCAATGATAGGTGCAACATGGTGATGGAGTCACCTGGGAGAATCAGTTGAAGCAACATGTTTTCAACTGAGTTCAGCTACCTTATGTATCATCTACTTAGAGATGATCTATGCTCTTATTTAGATAAGTCAAAGTGTTGACTTCTGTTGTATATGTACTATCTCTCTCTCTCTTTGTTGAACTATTGAAGAACATATAAGAAGAATTGATCAAGGGTTTTCCCACATTGGGGTTTGTCTCTGGTTAGTGCCACATCTTGTGTCCTCTTGTCTTGGCTTGTCTTCTACGATTTATGTTTATGTTCTATCTGCAATTTACTATTATGTTGATGTGATTGCTAATCTAGAAAAGCTATTGAGCTAACTGTGAAAATTGAAATAAATTGCTCTAAGCGAACATACCTAAACTTAACATGGTATCAGAGCTGAGGTGAAGACAAAGCCCAAGCAACAGTGAAAGAGCAATCACCAAAGATAGTTGGGAAAAGACAAAAGGCTCAATGGGTTCCTCATCCCTCTTCAAATTCACCAAGGGTGAAGTCGAAGCAGAGAACATTATCAGAATGGTGCAGCGGAAGCTTCTGATGGCCTACGTAAAGATCACTTCAATGGGAAGTACAAATCTAAGGGTGGAAGGAAAGGCAGATGCCTTGTCTGTAATAAGTTTGGCCATTATGCGAAGGAGTGTCTGAATGGCAAGAACACATCACTTGATGAAGAAAACAATCATTCCAGGGACATCTTCAATGATCGAAGGAATGACAGGTAATGTAGGTCATCAAGGAAATAGCCAACTTTTCAAAGAAAGCAAGGAACCCCAGGTATGAATAATCAAATGTTGTTTCTGATAAGATAAAGAAACATTATCTTATATTGGCCCTCTCCTCTAGACTCTCTGGGAATCTGGCTTATTGATTATAGTGCTTCAAGGCACTTCATCGTTAGAAGGGTGTTCTCTCTAATTTGGTAGAGATGGAAACACTCGTGGGATTATAGTTGGAGTCAATGCCACCTATCTCGGAAAGGGTGTAGGGAATTCTACCTCTCAATTGAATGAGGGTAACTCGATTCATTTAAAAGAAGCTCTTTATGTACTTGATCGCAAGAAGAACCCGGTGTCCATTTCGGCAATGGAAGTCAAAAGTTTCAGGGTGACATTCATCGATGGAAAGGTACGTGTTTGAAAATAGAATTTTCAAAGATGCTTTTATTCATGGGTTCAGGGTTGGTAATTTGTATCGAGTTGCAAGATGGTCCTTTGGGGACCATGTCCGTTGTCACATCTCATCTATAGCACCGGAGGTCTACTTATTATGGGGCCCTACCCGATGTGTGTCAGATGGTGATAGGGATGCCTGAATTCAAAAAGAGCATGAAGGTACATGTATGAGATGTACCAAAGGAAAATCTTACAAGGGGACCATTCCCCTCATGTAGCAGGTCCACTGGTTTGGAACAACCTGAGGGGTTTGAGATTCATGATCGGGAATCTTATGTATGCAGGTGGAAGAAAGCCCTCTATGGCTTGAGGCAAAACACCGCGGGCTTAGTATGAGAGGATTGATAACTGTTTGATGAAGCTGAGATTCACTAGGAGTGAAGCTAATCCAAACCATTGCTTGAAGGTTGTGGATGATAGACCTCTCATACTAGCACCTTATGAGGATGACCTCTTTCTGACAGGTGCAAACCCTCTCATTTGCAAAAGTAAGAGGGAGTTGGATTCTAGATTTGGAATGGTAAACTGCGAGCCCGTGACTACCTCGATGGAGCTTAACTTTCAGAAGTTATGTGGTAGTGATGCCAGACCAGATTTGGGAAATGCCTCTAAGTTTCATAAACTCATTCGCATTGATGTTCTTGGTGAACTTTCGTCTGGATATATGTTTTGCAGTTAGCATGTTGAGTTCATATTTGGTTGAGCCTTATTGAATTGGTGCCAAGAATCTTCTGAGACATCTTTGGGGCACAATCTCTCATGGATTGAGATACACTGCCGAAAATGTGAAGCTGCATAATTATTTGAATGCTGACTGGGCAAGCAGTGTGGAGGATCACAAGAGCACTTCCCAGTGCTGGTTCTCTTTGGGTTCAGCTTCGATATCCTGGATGAGCAGGAAGCAGAAGTCAGTTGCTATAAGCACTGCTGAGATCGAGTACATAGCTACAAGTATGACCTCGTGTGAAGCTGTCTGGTTGCGGAAGCTCTTGAGTGAGCTGTTTGACACATGATTGATACCACTATGATCTTCAGTGTCAACGAGAGGGGGATTCAATTATTGAGGAATCCCGTATTCTATGATTGCTCCAGCATATAGACATGAGATACTACCTTATCTGGGATATGGTACATTGATGAGCAAGAAGGCTCAATTGCATTGGGACTAATGTGTAAGTCGCAAACATTCTGTCACAACCCCGAGGAAAGGTCAAATTTGTGACTTTCTGAGAACGACTAGGAGTCGTTGAGAGACCCTCTTATGAGGGTCATGCATGATGCATGCATTAAGCTCTGGGGGGCTTGGTGTACTTCTTGGAGCAACAAGCGACCATAGGGCGACTCACGCTCCCCTAATGGTGCGTTGTGTACAGGGTGAATGGTTCAACCTTCCCCTATGATACCCTGTGGCGACTTATGGACAGGATGAGTGGTTCTCCTGTCCAGGCATCCTACACATGCAGTTCAGGACACATGGGAAGTACCTCTCATCTGGCCAGTGAGTAGGGAAATGGGGTTAGGGACCTTATTAGTACTATCGATGGACGCATCGTTGTATCTACCGTACTCCCTATGTTAGGATGACCTCCATTGATCTGGGATCAGTATGAGTGGTTTGAGACACTCTTTTGATATTTTTCTGGGATCAATGAAACTAACTTCAGGTCAATAAGAGTGACATAACTCACTCTCTTTTAGAACTGATTTGGGATCAGTAAGAGTGGTATGACACACTCTCTTCATATGGAACTGACTTCGGGTCAGTAGAGAATGGTATGAGACATTCTCGATCAATTCTTCTTCTTCATGGTTCAGCAGAGCAGAGTAGTGCAGGGCACTGTTGGCAGAGATAGTACAGTCTGGTAGATGGACCAGCAGATGGAGTTCTCCCTAGTTGAGAGGGAGTGTTAAAACTGGCAACTAGGGCCAAACTCCATGTGGGTCATCTTGTTTATGGCAGCTGATATTTTTCTTGGATGCCTCTCATCGAGAGGTGTAGGATTGATCTAAAGATCAACCGATTTCGATAAGTATTCATGGAGATATGGATTTATTTGTGTTATGGGACAATTCGTCAAGGTCGACCAGCAACCAAAATAACCCCCTCATGTGCTCAACGTTTTAGTATAAAATGAGGTGACTTGATAGTCATTTCTACACACACTTCACTCTTGATTTCTCTCCACTTGTTTTGGGTTTTAGTGGCAAGAGAAGTCTAGATGATGAAACCGTAGATGTAGGAGGATGCCCTATCCGCAGTCCTAAGGAGGATGCCCTAGCCACAGTGCTAAGGAGGATGATCTAGCCGCAGTTCAAGGGAGGAGACCCCTACTTCTATACGCCGTCCAACCTGCCCTCTACGCTGCCTAAAGGAGAGATATAGCAGGCCTATTCATGTTGCCCAAATACGCAGGTGCCCTAGTTGCAGTTATGAAGACAAGCCAGTGAGTTTGAAGGGACGTTTTTAGGTAACAAAATGCTGCAAGGACAACCGAAATAGTAAGGGACTGATCTGGGCTAGTAGACACAGGGATTCCTCCTGAAACAAGCCGAGTAAGGGACTGTTCTGTTGTGAATAGGACGCAGGCCTGTGGGTGTTGTTTTGAGGGTCAAACATAGAGCTGTAGGTGCCTCCTCAAGCAGCGAGGTCACTTAACTTGAAGAGGAAAGGAGGCCGCATAATTGAAGGTGTGTTTTGGGCATGACTATTGGGTTGCTGTAGGTTACAATGGGAGCCCTAACCAGTGACCAAAACATTGCCCATAAACAGAAGTGCATAAGTATGGTAACTTGTGCTTTGACTTGTTTGATTGGAATGGTCTCTTCATTGATGAGGAGATTCTATATACTGCCACATAGGAGTAGCAATGGCATGGTACTGTTGACCCTGCCGCCTGCACCTACCTACGAGTCAATGAGAAAAGCCTTCAACCCCACAAGGTGTGGTTGGTGGCAGGGAACTCAGAGAAGGGGCTGTCACACTAATCCCAACTCTCTCCGTTTTAGCTATCTCCTAGGTTAGCTAAGGGGGGTGGTCCCTAATGAAAAGTTAAGCTAAAAACAAAGATGCGAGTTTCTAGGAGAATTGTTAGAGTTAAATAGATTATTTGTCTAAGATTTATAAGCAAAACCTGATATGGGCAATAGCCATTAACACATAAGATAAGCATGAAACACATAAACAACCAGTGCCTTCAAAGCGTTGCTCTTTAAGAAATGAAATTTTTTATTGTATTTTTTATTTGCTTGTATTTTTTATTTGCTTAGAATGAAGACAAACGTTTTCAAGTTAAAGCCCAAATAACCTTGGACTTGGGTTTCCAAATGGAAAGAGGTTACTTAGCTTATGCTTTTGGCTTTCTTCTTCAAATTTGAATTACCTCCAGGAACACCTGTAGGACAGCAAGAAAAAAAGTTAGCATGCAAAAGAAATAGGGCCTCAAATGTAAGATAAAACCAATATGCACACAAATGAAAGAAGAAAATATGTGATAATTTTTCAAGATAGAAAATAAGCAAAGGGCTCAAGAAACCCCCTCTTGAGTAAATCTTTTGATGTCTTGTGAGATTGTTGGCTTGAACAACTTGTGGGTCCTTTGATATCCTTGGAGGTGACTATTCCAACCGAAGAAATCCTCACACTCCAATAGAGTTGGGCAACCTGTCCTTAAATAAAAAATGCCTGCAAACCAATTGTTAGTGCAAAAGAGACTTGGCATATAGAGACCAAGTTGAACTTGTCATTGAACCGACAATGACAAGCTACAATGAGAGCACAAAATATACCAGCCCAGAGGAGATTTGAGATAGCTGCAAATCTCTCCTCCCTAGACAATAATGCCTTCAAGCAAATGCACAAAGAGAAACAACTAGATAGCAAACGTAAAATCAAATGAATAATAACATCAAACGACACAGGTATACCTCATCAACCAAAGCATGCGCCACAAAAGAAGCCAGTAACCCCAAAGACTTTTATTTATTTATGTGAAAGCTGAGTACAAAATCCGGCAGAGTCTCCGCCAGCCCAATAGCTCGTTCTATGATTTACAATAAGAGCGCAAGGCTCATATAAATAGAGAAATGGGAGGAGATCCCAAGGAAAATTCCAATGACAAGTGGCACAAAGGTGAAGATCTCAATGCTTCAAGTCAAGTTCCAAGTGGCTAAGTTACTGGCTGTTGGCTGCCCATGAACTGTTGTAGAATGCCAATGTAAACTGCTGTTGACTGCCCATGCAAACTACTGTTTTAATTGCTGTGGGTGCTCACGTTAACTGTTGCTCTAACTGCCTGTGTAAATTGCTGAGTGGGCACGTAACTGCTGTTTGAATGCCTGTAAACTTGCTGCGTATTGGCTGTTGTAGCTGCCCACGTACTTGCTGTTGACTGCACATATAAACAGCTTTGACTGCCAATGTGGAGCTTTGATTTGCGTTGAAGTTTGATTGGGTATGCTGCCACGTAATGCTGAGTATGACCTGCGTAAATTGCTGGAGTATATGCGTTAAACTGCTGGGATATCCTTTGACTGGGCCCACGTTAATATGCTGCCCACGTTGACTGCTGACCTGCGTATCTTCTTTGCTGTGCTGAGTTATGCATGGGCCAGCGTGTAATTTGGCATGCGTATTTTTTATAGTTGACAGCGCACGTAACTATGCTCCCACGTTGACTGGCTGTGTATATATGCGTACGGACTTTGCTGACTTGCCAGCGTGTATTTTTGGATCGCTGAGGTGGGTCCCCTTTCCACCTTAAGACTTTTAACCATTTTTTTTTAATTTCTCAACCTCAAAAATTAAATCAAAGTGAACATCAAAAATTCCATTGCCTTACGAACTCAACGTGGTGCCTGCTTGACTTTGACTTGACTTTGACTTTCTTTGACTTGAGTTGAAACTTTTTTGGTGGGTCCCACATGCTTGCCACATCACCCTTGATTCTCTGCTTGACTTCCATGTCAAAATTTGACTTATTTTGACTTTGGAAAAATTTATAAATTTTTCCAATTATTCAGTTTTTTGAATTTTTTCTTCATTTTTGCTATTGTCACTTGAAAAATCGGCCTTTGAGGGACTCTAAGTCATTTTTTGACCCCCAAAGTAGGCTCTAGGAGAATGTTGGGCCTCTGAAGATGAATTTCGAGTGGTCATACGCCCCAGACATTTCCTAAGGCCACTTAT
>APFE030590977.1:198150-222177 GCA_000404065.3 Pinus taeda
CATATATGATGGAAGAAAACTTGATCATGACAAGAATCTTAGAAGACCTAAATCATCAAAGGTAGGAAACATTTGCAATGCGAGGATCTTTAAGATCCTATGATGGAATCTTCAAGAGAAGGTTCGTGAACCAAGACATATGTCTCACTGGGAATCCCACTCATGGGATTCAAGAAAAGGGATGATATGCAGGCAGGCTAAGATGAAGCAAGAAGGGCTACACCAAAGAATGATCAAGGAGGATCAAGATGAGGTATGTATGCATCAAAGTTTAAGTCATGTCATCATTTGTATATTATTGAGTCATGGGTATAGTTCTATAACATGATCAAGCATGAAAGGATCTCTTTAACTAAGAACATGCTTGAAGGCATGTACCACAATGCAATGAGGGTCAACTAAAGAACATGCTCACACAAGGAGCATAAGATTGCTGACTAAGAAGCAAGAAGAAATGCTGACAAGTCCAGAAAGCAAGGGATGAAGGAATGCTTCCACAAGAAGCATTAGGTGGTTGACCGATCTATCTAAGAAGAAATGAAGAAAGAGATCAAACATGTGAATAACACCATGATCACCGAGAATCACTATCTGCCAAAATGCCTTGAAAGATATCTCCTGAAATAAGGCAGGATAACTCTGATGAAGGAAGAAAGGACCCTTGACACCTCTGAAGGCCTTGGAGATATGAAAGGTGCAGATAATTGATTCTACTCTATGAAGATGTCGTGATGAAGAAGCCATCCAAAAAAATAAATATTTAATCAGGATGAAGTCATGATCGGCTACCAGGTCAAAGCATATAACCTAGCAAGTATGATGGAGCATCTATGAGGAGAGCATTCCGAAGCATGGACAAGATGACAAAGGAGTAGCCAAGATGACTAGAGGAACCTGATAGTCACTTTCCACGAAGCAATGACATGACTAACCAAGAAGGAAAGTGATGGATGGATGGTGCCCTACCGAGAAGAAGTTTGGTTGAAGATTTCATGACATCAAGAAAGGAAGGAGATCATGCAGCTGAAGGATCCACAAAGAAGTGGTTGATGAAGGAAAGAGTCCCCAGTTAAGAGAGAGCTTTGACAATTCCCTAATCAAGAGGGAGTTTTGAATCACCCCTGATTAGAAAGGAGTGACTATTGTGTTTTCCATGTCATGGGTCATGCAGGACTAACAACCGTAAGTCTAGATGAAGGCCATGAATGGAAATGTAGACACAAGATAGACACAACATTCTTGTCTTCACATGGGAAGAAAGAATGGGAGGATTAGGTAACCATCTGGCATCTGATACTCTTTGAGGATGTGTAGGGCATCCAAGACAAGAGTAGGCAAGAGGACCGATATTCTTTGAGGGTTGGGAACCCAAGATAAGAATAGTCCTAGAAGGTCATACTCGAGAACACCCAGGTGGGTATGTACCTTGAGAGACAATGATGAAGGTGTCTATAAATCATTGGTTTCGCCAGCATTGTGGCTCATGGTTTCGTAAAGAGATGGAGCTATTAGTCAAGGCCTTGCACTATGACAATGATGATGAATATGATGCTATAACGGATGGATTGCTAATCCAGTTTCTCTTATGTGAATTCTTCAAGATTGGAAATGTTGTATGAATACCTCCCTAGTTAAGAGGGAGAGTTGGAGAAAATGTAACTAGGTTCGATCTTCATAAATGTAATTTTGATATTTGTACTTATTCAAGAAAAGAGAAATTATTTTTGTATTATTTCTTAATGAATTTCTTGCTCATTGAAAATAGGTTAAGCACATTTTGAAGTGCTTCTAAAGAGTCGAAGTCAAAATGTAATTATGAAAAGACTCTTTGAGGGCATGCTACATCATGTAAGTCATCATACATGGTCAAGGAAATAACTCCAAGCATGGTCAAATCCTCTCCTAGCACCAACGAAGTCTACAAGCAACAAAAACGATGAATAAATGTGAAATATAATGCAATTGTCAAGTCAGCCTAGAAGACAGTCAAATCGGCCTAATGGATAGTCATGTGAGCTTGAGAGAGGAGGGACAAACCTCTATTTATAGAGGATGTCCACTCCTCATTTGGATACAACAATCACTCTGAAATCCACATAGAAGAGGAAGACAAAAAGGACGAAGAAAAGACAAGAAAGAGGGTCTTCGAGGACAATGTTACAAGAAGGAAGAACAACGAAGTTAAGGGGCTGCTTTCTAGGGTTTTTGCAGCCACACGTGCGAACAAACTAAGGACAGCCTGCGGCCAGATCAACAGGGGTATATTCTTTATGGTTTGGGCTAGCTATTCGGTCAACAATGGTCTCCCACTCCAGCTTTGAAAGCAACCTCACAAGTGAAGGAAGAAGGGACTATTTCTAAGGTAAAACCAGTGACTCATGCGAAGTCAATAGAGGGTTTATTGCGGCTACAACAATAGTAAGGTGCAGGGCCTTATATCTCACGGTTTTGGGTGCAAGTTAGGCCTATAAGGCCCCTCTCATCAGCAAGGAAAGAAGGACAAGACAACAAATAGAAGGACTATTTTAGGGTTTTGTTGTCCACATGTGCGAGGATTTCAAAGGTGGGTTGTAGCAGATTGACAACAGTTTAAAGGTAACATATTGAGGGGCATCATTTGGATATAGAAAGAGGTCGACAAAGTCTCCAACATCAGCAAGAAGGTCCTCCTTATAAGCAAAGTAGAAGAGCCCTAATATTCTAAGGTTTCCCAACATGGAAGACAAAGTGCCAGAAGATGTGCTAGAAGTGACAATGCAGAAAGAGGAAGGATTTGACTCGTGCTTGGAGGACATCCTAGTCAAGGGTCTAGGGTTTGGCAGTTGTTCAAATAAGAAGCTTCAATAAGAGAAATCCTACAAAGGGTTTCCCTCTCAAGAGTGGAGAGGGTTTGTCCCTAGCACAAAGCCAAATTTTGTGTTCTTGTTATTTTTTTTTGGTAGTAGTTTTATGAAGCACACACATATGCACTAATAATAATAAAACGTATAAGCTAACTAAGAAAAAGTAAAAAGACTTCACAAATTGTTATAAAGTCTCAGAGAATCATCACAACACTACTTTTCCCTAGATTCTCTAATAGTTTAGGTGTCAATGGTGGTTGTCCTAGTAGTTCCTGTTACCCCACATGTCAACATTTGTACACATACTTATCAGTGCAACTTTCACGACCATAGTTCAAGGTCATGAGTCAAAAGCCATGTAAAAACCATGTTAGGCCTTGTATTAATTTTCTTAGACTTGTGTCTTTGTCATTGAGTTTGTATTTGTTATTTAGTTGTTTGGTCAAACAATGCCCAGTCCCTTGAAGTTTCACTTTAGGTTACTCTCGTCGTTTATGGTTGGAGGGTCTTATGTCAACTCTTTTGTGGAATCTCAATTATATGGGAGCCTGCATTTGTACGAGTGATCGCTTATGTGTGGGCCATTCTTAGCTCGTGTCAAGGTGCACCTATGTCATTCCACATGGTTAGAGGCTATCGAATCTGTAGGGGACCTTGGCCTTGCTGCAGTATTCCTCATGATAGCTCTCAGAGCATAGCAATCTCTCTTGACAACATTTCACATTTCTTAAGGTAGTTCATGGTTCCCAATGCAAAGTGGTCTTGAAGGTCAAAACGTCAACCTAGTCTTAGATTGTAGAGTTTGATGAGAGAATTCCATTCGACATTGAATTTTTTAGATTCAAGCATCTAGTGGCTAGTTATAGCTTGGTCAAACTTGTTCAGTAGGTTAGAGAAAGTGTCCATGGGGCAAAACAGGCAGAGCGTTGGGCATAATTAGACATGCATTATGTCAAAAGTGATTGGGACAAAGAGATGAACAAAACCCATGTCTCAAATTTTAGAGGTCAGTCAAGGCATTGGAGATCCAACATAGGGAGGTGATCACATAGCACACATAGTGATGATGGGGCAATGCCCTAGGTGATGTGGAAAATCCAAGGGATAACCAGTACACATCATGACCGACAGAGCAAAACCAAGGTTTCGAAGTTGCCAAGTAATCAAGGGTGTTGAAGATCCAACAACATGGTGGCCAAAGTCGAGTTAGTCAAGGAAAATTCAAGCTAAAGTCAAGTCGAACTAGTCGTTGGAGGTCAATGTAACTGTTGCTTGATAATTCAACTAGCTTTTGAAGTCAAGATGGACCGAGAAGACAAGGAATGGACTAATGAAATAGTCTTTACAACCATAATTCTTCATTAAAGTGACCAAGTCATGTTCTCAAGGATGTCGTATCGCCGTTTGTGTGCAAGTCGAATTCATCATGGAATGGAGGAGTGAAACGTTGGGCAAAGAATAGTTACTATTTTGACTCTTGACCACTGGTGACCATTGGCAAAGGGAATTTATCGAACAAATTGTGGAATTTTGTCCAAGTTGACCCACTTGTGGGAAAGTTAAAGTTATTTTCATAACATCTTATGAATTAAATTACTAAGTCTCCAACTTGTGGATGGCTAGTAAATATTTTATTGAGGGAGAGTTCAACTAGCTGCTAACTAGCCATTAGAATTTTTCCTATAAAGGCTAGTTCCCTCCTCAATTTCACTCAATGCTATTTGGGTTACATGCACACTTGCTATATATATGAGAAAATTTTCATATTTGTGTATAATGGTTTGGATTTGTATGGATGTAGACGATATTTTTGTAATTTTTTTTTTTTTTTTAAATTTGAATATTTATGTATTTTTTTGTCGAATGGTTTTTTGGCATGGTTTTTTTTTTTTTTTTTTCTAGTTCCTAGTTTTGGGTTGACCAATTCAATGTTTGGTTCAGTTCTGATAACATTGGTTCATTATCCATTGTTCATTTTTAGTTTTAACTTTTGGGTCTTGACTCTAGATATTGATGACCTAAAACCGAGTTTTTGACTTGTCATTCTTTACTATTTTTTAGTTTAAGTAATTTCAATTTACTATTCTAGTCTTTAGGCTTTAATATCTACTAGTTTTTTTAGTACTAATTAGATTCTAGAATAATGAAGGGTGAATTGAAATCAATGTAGATTTTAGAATGATGAATGACGTATTTAAATCAATGCATACAATATTTGACTATTTCTATTTCATTGAATCATTTATTGGTCTTCATAATTATTATTTGTAACAAGTATTTCTATGTAAAGCATGTTCTTCGTGCTCAAAAGAATTTTTTATTATTTATCTATTTGTCAAAAGAAAAGTTAGAAGGCATGTTCTTCATGACCTTCTCAAAAGAAACGAAATTTAAATTTTGATTTTTTGGCTCCACAATTTGACCAAGTTGACTCTCCTTTGATCAAGTTGGTCATCCTTTGATCAAGTCAGATCTGCCCCAAGAAGCACCTATTTAGACCCATTTTAATGTGTATAAATAGGTCATCTGACCTCCATCCAAAGTGCAAATTGGACACACAATAAACAAGTATATCTCTTCTTCTCCAAGCAAAAAAAAAGAAGTCGAGACAAAGTGAAGAAGACCGAAGTCAAAGGAGAAAGATTTGATCTTCTGCTGCTACTTGCATGTGTGTCTGTTCTGGGCTAAAGTCCCTGTGATATTTTTTTTGTGGTCAAGTCCAAATTCTCTGTGGTGAAGTTTGAGATTTCTGTGGGAGAGAAAAGCCGATATTTGGCCCTTATCGCTGACCTTTGACCAAATTTCGTGGAGGGATGACTTGGCTTCTTGATGGATTCCCGAAGTTGTCATCTTGCTGGTCAGTGTGTCTATCATCCTGACTTGGATATCTCTCTTGTTGACTTGATTCTATAAGGAAAGGTTGCTAGGTTTTCCCCCATGTGGGTTTTCCCAGGGTAAACTCTTGTGTTCTTGTGTGGCTCTCTCTTTATGATCCGCTAGCATTTGTATACTGTTAAAGTTCTATGTGCAATTGTTTTATGATGGATAATAAATTTAAGAAAAGATCAATCGAAGAAAATCAGAAGAAAAAATTATCAGTTGAGAGATTTATTGAAAAATCAACATGGTATCAGAGCTATTGTGAAAATGAAGCTCTGAAAAGAAGTCATCTAGTCATCTTCTAGCATTTCATTTGTCAATCTGTCCTAAATGCCTTATCTCAAGATTCAAAGGTCAAGATTTGATCAAGGTCTCTACTGTTTAGGCTAATTTTTTGCCTCCAAAGCATTGTGTAATTCGAGCCCTAACTTAGGGTCTGTTGTAGAGAAAAGGAATCTTAATTCCTTATCTCAGTTTGCAAGGAAAAACTATCTGTATGACATGATAATATTCCAAAGTTGAAGCATCCTTGAAGAAGGTCGAAGTTTGAAAGGCCTCACCCTATTTTAGTGAGACAAGGAGGTCAAAGAGTATGTCCTAGTAAGTTGAGAGCCTAATCCTAGAAAGCCGAAGTTCTGTTGTTACAAGTCTAAAAATCACAGGTCTTGAAGAGACTGAAATTTAAGCCTTAGACGCGGTTAGTAAGTGCTGAGATGCCCTAGTCACAATTTGCAAGGAGAACAATATACATCTATATGTGTTTGTCGTTAAGAGTAAATGAATCGAAGGTTTTAGGTCTTGTAAGAAGTTGAGTTAATCCTCAGTTGGGTTGATAGGTCGAAGGCCTTAGAACCCTTTGAAGTAATTCGAATAACTTTTGTTGAAAAATGCAAAGGACTCAGAATTTGACTCAGGTAGATCGAAGTTTCACCTTGTTCTAAGGATTGTGATCCATTCCCAAGCTTGAGAGAGAAAGAAGTAACATTCTTTGGAGAAGAACAAAGTTCAGAGCATATTGTATAAGGCTAAAACTCAAAACCTTAGTATATAAGGCAAAATTCTTAGAAAGTCTCAAATGCAAGGTCTCCATTGTGCTAGCATATGGAAAAAGATTTGTTGAAGTTGTGTCCCTTAAACTCTTTTGGAATCCTATCTTGTATCACTCCAAAGGATCAAAATCATTGTAGGCCAAATTTTTCTGTTGCCTTGAAATATGTGTAGATCAGTTCGAGACTTTGGTTCTAAGGCTGTACCAGATTTTCTTGAAGTCTCTGCAACTGCCTGGACCAGGAGAAGTCATTCGTAAGTGTTGCAATAAAAAATTGAAGAAAGAAAGGTTGCTAAAATCCAAGGTTAGATCTCAGAGTGTGATATGGGTTGAAAGGTATGCTTCTTGCTACTGCCTCACAATGGAAAAGAGAACGAGTACTTCTTTAGTTGAGAAATCAAAGGTCTCCTCTGAAAAAAGTAAAACCTTTTGCAGGAGGCTAAAAGACATAAAGGGCATGTTGGATTGAAGATTGATGTCATATACATTTACTACTGTGGACACTCAGGTGCTAAGATCTAATGCTCATACTTGAATAATGGAGATCATTCTTTGCACAAAATGTTGCTTCAATGATTTGGAATCAATGATGGCCTTCATCACTTGAGCAAAGGGCTCTAGGGTTTTGTTATTTGGGTATTAAAAAGGATCTTGAAAAATTGGAAGTCTAGGGTTTAGAAACCCTAGAAGGATAAAAAGGGCTTGGATAGATTGTTGATCAATGGTTGCCATTGATGTCAACCCAAGTAGCACCAGGGGCTACCCAGATCTTGCATGGGCATTTTGACCTGACAACTTACTCTATTCTGAGTCAAGGATCTTGTAGATGGATTCTGCTCACCGATATGTTTCCGCTGATATATGGCATGCCACGTAATTCTTCACGGCTTGAGAGATATTCGTGTTTGAAGTTCGTAACCCCAGTTAGTGGGCTAAAACCCTATGGGGTTGTGGCATGGCACTCATAATTAGTTGTGGTCATTGAATAGTAAATAATTAATAATGTTTTTTTTCCTAAAATCCCTCCAACGTTCACTTGTTGAGGACCCTCTCAACTCAAGACATTCATATAAATAATGACTGTCATATCCCCCTCTAGTAGGGATTTCATGGCATCAAACAAGTCATCGTGGCATTTTCGCTATAACTTTTTTGTTTGTTTGTTTGTTTGTTCTGTGAAGCTTCAGAAGCTGAAATTAAAACCCATTTGATCTAAAATCTTGATGAACCTCGTGACTAGATTTCAGATATTGGTTCACTATATTTTCAGAGATATGCTCTGAGGAAGTTAGGGTTTTTGTAGGCTCCCGAATTCCATGTCAAACATGTGACATTGGGAAAATTGTCATAACTTTCTCTCTGAGCATTGGATTCAAATTTCGTAAATAGTCACAGAAAGAGGACAAACTTTAGTTTGTTGAGTAGCATTTTCAGGGCCAAAGGTCGTAATAGTGACACATGGCACTTCGTACAAGTTCGCTTTACTGAACCAATCTATAATTAGGTCATTGTGGGAGATTGAGCATAACTCTTTCTTGAAGAATCCAATCTTGATCAGACTTGTGGGGTTGGAAAGAGGACTTAGAGGACTACCACAAGACGACATTTCAGACCATGGAGATATGAAATTACATAGATACACCAGATTCAATATCGAGCTCCTAGAAGGCAAGAAAAAGCATGCATTCAAGGATCACTGCAGTAAGAACCACACATCAACAGTCAAGGGTAAGTCTCCTACAACAAGGTATGTATGATTAGTGTTTACATTAGAGATATGAGTGTTATCTCTGACATATGTTTTTGCAGGACAATGTAAGTACATATAGGGTCTCGGTTATATCTCTATGTCTCCATATGTCACAGGTAGTTTTTCAGATGTCCTATTCTTGATACTACATATTTGATGCTACATATTCTTGATGCTACACCAAGTCTGCTAAATGTATATGATGTTGTCAGTGTTGAATATATTCTTGCATAGATTCTAGGCCTATATCAAGAGTGGGAGCCTTTGTCTACTGCTGCAACAAGTCAACAACAAAAGTGATAAGCACACTTCAAGTAGGCATTGTAATTTTAATTTGTATTTATTCATTATTATGCACTTACATGTGTTTTGTAGGTAGAGGTAAGTTGAAAGGTATTTTGTTCTGTTCTGGGATTGGTTTCTCTGGGCAAATTTTGCATGCGGGTAGAAGAATATTCAAGTACAACTTCCAGCAAGAATTCAAGAGCAGAAGTATCAAATCAAAGGAAGCATTGCAACGGGACATCCTTTGAAGACATGAAAACCTATTGTGAAGAAGTGTCAAGGCCAAGCTTGGGTCATTATAAAGTTGTAAAAGAGTCATTTGTAAAAGTGTCATTATTGGAAGAATCATTATTGTAAAAGAGTCAATCTGCCTAGAGTCGAAAAGGCATTATTGGGAGGTATAGGAGTCTCTGTTGGGATGATGTCATGCTTGTGTTGCAGGTCATAGTGTGATTGGGTGTTCGGTCAAAATCATTGTAAATCATATTGTATCGTGGATCGTTGTCCCTGGTACAAGAATCCACACTCTTGTCTCATTTCAGTCATTATAGGGTGGCAGGGAGGTGCTTGGCTGGTGCATGAAGTCGCCTACAGGTTGGAGCTTGTGAACACTTTAGGGTGGTAGGTTGGTCTAGGATGTTGGGGCATCCATTCAGTTGACTACTGAAGAAACCAGGGCGTTGGGGCATCCTTCCAGTGGGAGCTGGAGAAGAATGCTTTTCTAGAATTCTAGGAAGTTGTTGCCTTCATTTCAGTTGGGGTTGAAGATTAAAGAATTTATTAGAAAAGCATTCAGTGGCTTTTGACCCGGAGGGGGTTTTCCACCTAAAATTCTTGTGTCTACTATGTTCTTTTATTTACTGTTATTATTGCATAAACATTAATAATAATTGAAGATTAACTAATGCTCTGAAAAGATTTAAAAGTTCTAATTGCTAAGGAATACTGATTCACCCCCCTTCTCAATATTTACAACATAAATAAGTCCTAGGGTTTATGGACAAAACCCTAGAACTAGACCTAGATTAATGTTTCAACTAAAAGAAGAAACCCTAGCTCTTATAAAGAAAAAATGGCATCATGATAACAATGTGGATGACACTAACAAAGTTGTAGATGGATGAAAGAAGACTAAAGATCAAGAGGGAGTTGACTTTCTTATCAAAAAATAAGTATTTTATATCTCTCTTCTTGGATTATTACTATTGTTACTAATAGCTAGTCTCTTGTCTTCATATCATGTGCCTGTAATTGCTCTTCCATGGCTTCCTAGTGAGGATTGTAGGTACATAGTGAAGGTTGCCAAGGTTTTGATAGCGGATAGAAAAAGTGGAAGAACGAAGCAAAGCGTGTGACAATAAGACTTTTTCCTAAATCTTGAGTTGAGTTGACAGATATTATACTAGATGAAATCCGAGCTTAGAAGGAGCTAGTAGTTCAACAAGTTTGAAGTATGCTTGTAGTAGATGACAACATAGTCAAATACAAAGCGAGAATTGAATAGAAAAGGTTCTCCCAGTAAGAGGAAGAGGATCGTATTAAGATATTTTCCTAGTTTTAAGGTGCACTTCTATTATCTTTGTTTAAAAAAAAATGGCATCAGGTTGATGCAGAGATTGCTTTCCTTAATAAAGTGATTAAGTAGGAAGAAGTGTACACAAAGCTACCTCGGGATTTTGAGGTACATGAGAAGTATCATGATTAAAGAAGGCTATCAAAAGCAGACTCGTTGGGCTTGGATAATCTTATTTGATTTGTCCTTGGCGAAAGCTGAAGAACTCATGTCAGAGGGAGTTGTGGCAGAAAGCATTGCCTCTATAACAAAGAGAGCAATTAGGGAACCCTATTTTTAATTTCAGAGGGAACTGACCTCTGAGTTTGAGATGATGGACTGTGGTAGCTGATATACTGTAAGACAACAATGGCAGAGGGAGCAACCTATTATCACAGAAGGTTATGTGTTAGTCTGAGAGGGAGCACCCAGTCAGGGTGACCATAAAGCATTTGTGATCCAGTGAAGGGAGCATAATAATTTATGGTTGAGCCAAGATGTGTTGCTCAACATGTTTTGGAGTGAAAATTTCTGAATCTACACATCATAAACCCCTACTGCAATTACTGGTTTAACATCTCCTACTTGTTCTTTTGCATTAACAAGTTATTTAATTACATAATTTTGGATGTAAAACACTATTGCAGCCTACACATACATACAGATTATGAATTGAAATACACTGAGAAAATCACACAAGGGACACCATTATTTTTGGACAATCGTCCCTGCAAAAACCCAATTCGGGAAAATTGGTGCAACATATAGAGGATTTGTATTATTAGGCAGATTCTTGAATACAACTAGGGTTCCAAATATGGCTCACCCAACAGAGAAAAAATCCTGGCAGATGAACGTCTATCCAGAGAGATATTCGGCAAATTCAACAATTGGATGATCGAACCCCACATATGACCCGATTGTTCCTAGTGCTGGGCAGCAATGGTTGTTCCAAGCTCTGTGCTAGAACTTTGTCAACTCCTCTAGGTGCTGTGTCACCCCCACAGTGAGCCTCCCTTGCTCAGGAAGTTAATTTGCTGAACTACTCCCTCTCTGCCCCACAAAATCTCCCCAGCACTGCCTTTAAGGACTTGTAGATATTCCAACAAATTCAACAACTGGATGATCGAACCCCACAGATGACCTGGCTGTTCCCAAACGCTGGGCAATGATGGTTGCTCCAAGCTCTGTGCTGGAATTGTGTGACCTCCTTTAGGAGTTGCGTCACCCCCACAGTGACCCGCCCTTGCTCAGAAAGTCGATTGTTGAACCACTCCCTCTCTACCCCACAAAATCTCCCCATCGCTGCCTCTAAGGCCCTGCATCAGCACCTACGGCTTCTGTGTCACCTGCGTCAACCCCTACAACCTTTGCGTCACCCTCTCTAGGACTGGTCTGCCTCTCTTGGTGCTGCTCTGCCTCTTTACTATGTATTCTTCGGGCTTAGATTGAAGTTCCCTTGCCGAACTACTCCTCATTGCAACTCAGATCACTAGTTCGATTTTCTCAGAAAACTTCGCCCCAGTAAAATCGAACTCTTTGATCAGTTCGGTGTATCTCCAACTGACTCTCAAGCCTCCTCTTATACTTTTCCTGTTGATGAATAAACGACCGAGATTGAGTCCCTAATCATCGACTAAGTTTAGAACTAGCTTGATCCTTGTCACTTAGAACCTTCTCACCCATATTTTTATTAGTACACATTAATATTTTTATTTTCCTAAGTTTAGACTTAGGAACCCATTAAAAATATTATTTATTTTAATAACTCCTCATCCGGGTGGAATTTCTCCAAACGATTTCTGGGTTTTGGAGATCTCATGTGTTCTAGCTCCTCCCCAAAATTTCGGAGCTAGAGCACATCCGATGCTACTACCCAAAATCAACATGGAGTACCAACATGGTACAATTGGTCATGGATGATTACAATTGAGAAGAAATATAACTTCAAAGTTGTGTTTCACGAGTTCACGAACCCAGGGGTGGGGTTCACGAATCTGTCTCGGGTTCTCGTCCCCAAGAATTAGGTTCGAGTATGGGTGCTTTCAAAACAAACACAAAAGAATTGGGTTATCCGAGTAAGAATTGGGTTCTGAGCAACCAAAATGTGGGTTCTTTTGTCTAATTGGGTGCGTTGAACCTCGATAATGGGTGCGTGGAACCCCAAAATCGGGGACATTAGGGTTCGTGTGTAGTGAAATATAGTTTTTTAATTAAACATTTAGACGGAAATATGGAATGCTTTGTATGATGTATGTATTGCATGTTACATCTTAAGTCTAATGTTCTCGCAACTGAGGTTATGTTCAGGTAACCCAATATGCCAAATGAATGCATCCCCTTCACACTGGAAATTAAATGACCGACTGTATTCTAAATTAAAACACATCTTTTTTTTTATAAAAAAAATTCAGTGGAAAATCTAGCAAGAATAATGATTTATGGATATGAAGATGGGATAACAAAGCAGAAAGCCTCGCTTTTTCTGTTTGGTGTTTAATGCAAAGGCTTTTGCTACGTCAAAACATATCCATTTTATCATTGGAGACATCATCATTTTTATTTAATGGTTTATTTATTTATTTTGGGAAATTTACAACTCATTACTGGATACATCACTGCATTACACTATATAAAATTTAATAGGGAGTATTGATGTTTTTATTTTTGACATTAAAATCGCCTTAATGAAAGAAATTGCCAAGTGAACATGTTTTCTAAAGGGCTTGCACATACGTTGATAATTAGATACAACTTGGGATACTTGAATTTAAGTAGATATATAAAGTAATTCATCACAATGGAGAGTGATCCGGTCCTTGTTAGCTTACAACTACACATGTTGTAATACGTTTTTTTTAATATATAGAAGGTTTTATATACCCTAGTAAATGAAATTTCAATGTGAATGTTGAATGATGTGCATATTTAAATCATAAATATTTTAATTTTCTTGTTTAAAGTTGGAAAATATGCAAATTCATATTCATATATATATATATATATATATTATACCCCTGGTGAACTCACGCATCCTGTTTCAAAAAGTGACGTACCTGTCCCTGAACCCACGTTTCCCAGCAACATAGCTTCAAAGGTTACTTGCATGATTATCTTGATCAAGCGCTGGTGCATTTCATTTGAGACATGGTGCTGAAGGGAGTTGTGAAGCTCTAGTACATCTCCATTGATGAGCATTTTGTTGATATTCTTACAAAGCCTCTTTTTAGAGGGAGTTTATGTACTTCCGAGACGAGCTTGGGCTTGTGGAAAATACCTCTCTTATTGAGAGGGAATGTTGATGAGGTTGCATCATGGACATACATTCTCCCTGTGTCATTATGACCTTGGTTGGAGGATGGCCCATTCTACTTGTGTCTGTATGACCTTAGTTGGAGAATGGTTTGACAGATTAGATACCATCATGGATTGACATTCTTCCTGTGTCCTTATGACCTTGGTTGAAGAATGTTTCGACAGACTAACATTCTTCTTATGTCATTGGTTGGAGAATGATCTCGTAGAAGGCATTCTTGTGTCATTTTGACCTTGGTTTGAAGAATGGTCCGACATAGGATATTCTCTCTGTGTCAATTTGACCTTGGTTGGAGAATGATCTGGTAGAAGGCATTCTTCTTGTGTCATTTTGACCTTGGTTTGAAGAATGGTCCGACAGAGGATATTCTCTGTGTTAGTTTGACCTTCGTTGGAGAATAGTCCTAGAGGTAACTCAAATGAGCAAGAGCCTTCCAGCATCATGCTTGGATCTCTTTCTAGAGTGAGCTTGTTTATCATTGATGAGGCCTCTGGTGTTTCACCTAGACCATGTCTATAGTTGTTTGATGGTGAACCGTGATTATGTTGATGTTGGTGGTTATGATATTGATGATGATGCTTATCTTAATCTTGATCTTTCCTTATAGAATTGTCAAGTTGAGAACAACTTGATAGTCATTATTAATACCTGCCTAGTTAAGAGGGAGTGTTGAATTTTGTAACTATCGTTGGTCTTCATAATCATTATTTGTAACAATATATTTCTATGTAAAGCATGTTCTTCATGCTCAAAAGAAAATTTTAATATTTATCTATTTGTCAAAAGAAAAATTAGGAAGCATGTTCTTCACGACCTTCTCAAAAGAAATTTTGAAATTTAAACTTTGACTTTTGGCCCCACAAGATGACCAAGTCGGCTTTGCCTTAAGAGGCACCTATTTGGACCCACTCGAATTCGTTCACACAACAAACAAGTATATCTCTGCTCCTCCAAGCAAAGAAAAAGAAGC
Organism: Pinus taeda; assembly: GCA_000404065.3. Taxonomy (NCBI): domain Eukaryota; kingdom Viridiplantae; phylum Streptophyta; class Pinopsida; order Pinales; family Pinaceae; genus Pinus; species Pinus taeda. The sequence continues at coordinate 212,795 of APFE030590977.1, forward strand.
CGAGACAAAGTGAAGAAGGCTGAAGTCAAAGGAGAAAGATTTGACATTCTGCTGCTGCTCGCATGTGTCTATTCTGGGGTGAACTCTCTGTGATATTTTTTTGAGGTCAAGTCTGAATTCTCTATGGTGAAGTTTGAGGTTTTTGTGGGAGAGACAGGTCAAAATTGGGCCCCTATTGCAAACCTATTGTAGACCTTATTGCAAATCTTTGACCGAATTTTTTGGAGGGCTGACTTGGCATCTTTATGGATTGCTGAGGTTTTCATCTTGCTGGTCAGTGTGTTTATCATTTTGACTTGGATGTTGTGAAAATTCCAAAACTGAAATCCTATTGCAGTAATTGGTATTATTTTTGTTAACTAATAGATTAATTATTCATTTTACTGCTACGACAACATCAGAATAAACTCACTGCAACCTTCACAAATAAAACTTTGGAAAATAAATAGCGTTGGAACTGAGAAAATACTAGCGCACATAAAAATGACACCTTTATTTTTGGACAAATGTGCTCGGGAAAACCCAACTTGGGAAAACCGGTGCAACAACGAGGGATTTTATTATTATGCAGCAGTGAAATCTGAGTACAATCTATGGATGCCAACCTGGCAATCCAATCAACAAGTATATGACAAACATAATCAACAAGTATCAACAAGTTTTCGACAACTGACTACTGCTACTCTGGAAAATCGAATCTCCAAGTGACTCTGGTGTGCTCTCCATCACCACTTCGATCCCTTCTTATATCTTACTGTTGGGACTCCAACAACCAAGATTAAATTTTAATCAATCGCTCAGATCATTTCTGGATTGATTCGTGTGAGTTTCTAGAGAATTTTCACCTTGACTTAATTAATTCTGATTAATTAGCCATATTCCCTAAGTTTAGACTTAGGAAATATTTAAAAAACGACTAATAATCTTATTAAGCCATCTCTAGGTGGAATTTCTAGAAACGATTTCTGGGTTTTGGAGATCTCATGTATTCTAGCCTCTCCACCAAATTTCGTGGCTAGAACACATCTGATGCTACAAAAACTAATAGTCCCTCTTAGCGAGGAATGTGTTCTAGTGCTGCACACCTTGTCTCTGTATCACCTCATGTCACACTGCTGATGTCTAGCCACTGATGCCCGCCAACTACTGCTCAACTCTGATGTTGCATCTGTGCTGCTGTTGATACTGCTATACTATTGCTAACTCTGCATCTGCACTACAACTCCCTCTCATTTGTTGTTGCTACAACTGAGAAGCATCCAAAAAATACGGAATCAACTGCGTTCAATATGATGCATCTGTCTCCCAAGTCTTGACTGCTACTAGCATCTCTACATTGTCACTGAAGAATATATGTTACTGCCAACTCTGCAATGGGCCACCTGCTCTGCTGTCAACACTGCACTACGCTCCTCAGTATCAAACTGGTACTAGTTTGCAACTGTCACTCTGGTACTGACTGCATCAACTGCCACTGATCCATCCTGCTAGTCAACACTATTGGCCGGGAGGGAGTGATCCATGAGGTGGACTCATCAGGGACCTTGCCCAATCTGTAGCTCTCTGGGGCTACAACTCCAAGTCACCCACCTCACTCCAGGAGGTACGGCTGCGAACATCGCGAAGTTTTCCTCCAACTTGGAGGATAGCCTATCTATCTCAGCATGTGCTTCTGCTTGGTCTTGCTTCTTCCCTTTGTACTTTTTTCTTAGAGGACACTGGGTACTATAGTGACCAAACTCGCCACACCTGAAGAACTTGACCTTAGATAGGTCCTACTTCTTCTTTCTCTGCTTCCCATGTCCCTGACTGGGACCCTTAGATGTGAGGGCAACATTCTCCTCCTCCTTCACCATCTTTTGTTCACTGCTACTGCTCCCACTGATGGAGCTCTTCAACAAATCTTGTCTCAACTCCTACTGCAAATAGGCCCACAGTTTGTCCCATCCTAGTAGTGTGTCTCTGCCTAATATACTTTGGATGAAGACTTGTTAATCCTTTGAGACACTGTTGAGTGCTAATCGTACTAGCTTCGAAGGTTGAGGCGCTGCCCCAACAACTGGAAGCTGGTCTCAGACTTCCTGAATCCTGGTGAGGAAGGGATCTATGCCTTCCCCCTTTTGCATCCTGATGCATCTCAACTTCTCCTCTAGGAACATCTTCCGCTGCTCGGAAGTACCTTGGTATAACGTGGAGAGAGCCTCCCACATTTCTTTGGTCGTTCCCTTGGCTGCTATATGTGAGACTATATGGTCTCAGATTCCATCCAAGATCAACCGCTTTGCCAACGCCATTTCCTTCCTATATTCCTTGAGTTGGTCTGCGTACTGAGGAATTGCCACTACATTATCAATGTAGGCTTCCAGGCCATATTCATCTAGAAGGAAGGACATCCTAGCCTTCCAGATGACATAGTTGGAAGCTCCATCAAACCTATCCTGATCTCTAAGCCCTGTAGTGGTCATCTTTGAAATTGTCGAAAACTCCCTATTTCCTTGTGCTCGATTGCTGCTCTGCTATTCGCACTCCCTCCTGGAATGTGCGGATCTGCTAGTTGCTATTGCCAATTTGCAACTGGAAATTTGAACTTTCGAGACTCTAAGTTCTGCGAGGAAAATTTTCCCTCTGCTTTGTGTGCTTTTCTCTTCCACCCGACGTGGATTCTGCTTTTGCAACCTATAGCAAAACCCTCTGCGTCCAACTAGGAATTTGCTCAGGGAAAATCTGAGTTGCAGTTGCTCCCTATGACTGTTGGAATTACAAACCCAGACAATTTGACTTTTTTGCACTCTTGCAACTGAAAATCGAATTTTTCTGCCCCAGCAATTCGGCCTACTTGTCTGGTTATTGCGCTTCGTTTGAGAATTTCAGCTTGCTGCTCCCTCTGAGCATCAACTTTCTTTTCTTTCGCTTATGAGCTTTCTGCTGATCTCTTACGCTTCTGATACTATGTGAAAATTCCAAAATTGAAAACCTATTGCAGGAACTGGTATTATTTCTTGTAACCGATAAATTAATTCTTCAGTTTATTGCTACGACAACGTCGAAATAAACACATTGCAACCTTCACAATTAACACTGAAAATAAATAGTGTTGGAACTGAGAAAATACTAGCACGCACACATAAAAGTGACACCATTATTTTTGGACAAATGTCTGCAGAAAAACCCAACTTGGGAAAACAAGTGCAGTAGTGAGGGTTTTTATTATTATGCAGCAGTGAAATCTGAGTACAATCTATGGATGCCAACCTGGAAATCCAATCAACAAGTATTTGACAAAACAAATTAGAGAGAAAAATTCCCTCATCCCACAAGCAATCTCGGCACTGGCTTCAACAGAAAACTGGTAGTCCAAACCCCAACGTGAGCCCTTTTGTGTTGTCTCTCACACATTTGGCTTGATTCTGCCTCTGAGAAAGCTGTCTAGACTGTCTCTGTTGTTGGAAGTGACTCTCTGGCCCTCTGGAAGACTTTCCCGGCCTTAGGCAACTATGCAATCCTCTTGCTCAGCTAAATCGAACTGCTCCTCCTAGGCAACTATGCAATCCTCTGCGCTGCCTCTGCATGGATCACTTCTGTCACTCACTGCTGCTTCTTCGGATCTGGAAAAATTCCTACGGATCATTGTCCCTGCCCCTCACTATCTTTGTTGCCTCACTGAAGCTCAAACTCTCTGGCAACTGATTGCTGCTACTTTGGAAAATCAAATTCTCCAAGTGATTTTGGTGTGTTCTCTATCACTACTTCGATCCCTTCTGATATCTTCCTGTTGGGACTCCAACTACCAAGATTAAATCATAATTAATGGCTCATATCATTTCTAGATTGATCCGTGTGAGTTTGTAGAGAATTTTTACCTTGACTTAATTAATTTTGATTAATTAGCCATATTCTCTATGTTTAGACTTAGGAAAAATTTAAAAAACGGCTAATTATCTAATTAAGCCATCTCTAGGTGGAATTTCCAGAAACGATTTCTGGGTTTTGGAGATCTCATGTATTCTAGCCTCTCCACCAAATTTCGTGGCTATAAAACATCCGATGCTACAAAAAATAACATCTCTCTCGCTGACTTGATTCTGTAAAGAAAGGTTGCTCGATTTTCCCCCATGTGGGTTTTCCCTGGGTAAATTCTCATGTTCTTGTGTGGTTGTTACTTAATGACCCTCTAGCATTATATACTATTAAAGTTATGCGTAATTGTTTTATGATGTATAATAAATGTAAGAAAAGATCAATCTAAGAAAATCATAAGAAACAGTGATTAGTTTAGACAACTATTGAAAATTCACCATTTTGAAGGGCTTCTCCAAGGAATGGAAGCCATTTATCAAAGGGATAGTTGCTCGAGATAAGTTGCCAAATTGGAATAGGTTATGGGAGGATTTCATCCAAGAAGAACAACGTGATGAGGGTCTTCATAAGAAGAAGTCTATTGAAGATAACATGGCTCTTGCAGGAAAGGTGAATGGCAAAGTGAAGAAGGACTTGAGCAAGTTGAAGTGTTATACATGTGGTGAGTATGGTCACTTTGCAAGTAAATGTTCGTGATGAAAGAAGGGAGACAATGAGAAGAAGGAGAAGATAGCTATGGCTACTACATATTCAGGTGAGCTAGATGACTTCTCTAGAAGGCTCGAGGATGACTTTGCTCCGGTATCTCATTTCTCCGAGGGTACCATTGACAAGGGTGCATGGTATGTGGATAGTGAAGCGTCAAAGCATATTTCAAATTCGCGAGAATTTTTTGAGACTCTAACTGAATGGGATTGGGAATTGCACATGAAGGTTGGTGATAAGAGTCAAAAAGCTATCAAAGGGTCAGGTGTTGTGCCATTAAGGATGGAGTTAGGCGGGCTGCTACGAGTTCAAGATGTGTTGTGGGTATCAGAGCTCAAGACAACATGTTTTTTGTCTCAGTGATCGAGGGGAAGGGGTTTGAGGTGATATGCCAAGATGGGAAAGCAATACTCCAGCCCAAAGGCTCTAACTCTTCTAGAGAAGTCATTGGAGTTAGTGAGCATGGTCTATATAGGCTGATGGGTAATCCTATAGATCAAGGGAAGAAGAAGGTTCCTAAGACTTAGTAAGAGCTGAGTTCGAGAGGGAGTTTGCAGGTTCAGAGGGAGAACGCAACCTAAGAAAAGTGCATGGTTAGTGGGGAGTAAGGAGACTTCTATAGCTGGAAAGAAGGAACCATGGAATGGGCTGAAGGCCAATCATGAGAAGAAGAAGCGAGAGGCTTCTGGAGGCAGGGACGCTACCGAGGATAGTGTTGTTCATTCTACAGGGTATGCTGCAGTGCTGGACACTAGAGATTGGGCTAGTGTCGCTGATGAGTTACTTTCGAGTAGTTGAAATGTGTAGCTCTAGAGGAACTCCCACAACCCCTAGGGTACTGAATTTGTGAGGAGTTGACCCATGAAAATGTGGTTTTGTGGCAATGTACCCAAGTGGTGGCCTTTGGACCCAAAGTTGTGGGCTAAAGACCCAAGGTAAAATCATTGTTTATTCTATTGTTTGCAAGAGGGGAACCTTTGATGGACTAAAGGACACCTAAGGCTACAATGGAGATGGCTAAAGTCAATGAAAATAATTTTATTTCTTATTCTAATTTTGTTTGAGCATGTAGGCTCAGGTCGGCTAAGGCCAAGGACATGACACTTGGTGACAAAATTACTCCACTAAGAGCACTATAAGAAGAAACAAGATTGAGCTCATTTGTCATACAACATAACAACTCGTTCTCAAGAAGATATCTAGCCAAGATGAACTCGTGAACCTTAGGAAGCTGCAGCAAGAAGCAGAGCAAGTGTGGTTTGTTCTGGTTATGCAAAGGAGGTCAAGTTTGCTCAGCTTGAAGGCAAGGTTCTATTGTTTTGAAGGGCCATAGACCTAGTGGGAAGATTGCAGGCCAAGATTGTAAGGCCACGGGTGGTCTGACAGGAAGGTCGAGAAGGATTAGGCCTATAGAAAAGGAAAATAAGTGTTGCAAAGGGCTGTTATCCAAGGAGAAAGGTTGTTGAATGGTTGCAAGGGAGTCTGCCTTTGAAAGGTGGATAGGACAACAAGTGCTTTGGAGGGCTCTCATATAGTGGTTGGAAGAAGCCTAATCACTGTGAGTTGCTGGTATATTAGAGCCTATGTTCAGTGACTTTCGAGCAACATAGTCATTGTGTGAAGGTAAATTTGTGGAGCTGAAGTGTGCAAGGATTTTGGAGCAGCAAAACCCTTGTGAGCAACTTGATGTGCAGAGGTATTGGAGGAGCAGTAACTCAGTGTGTATAGGTGGCAAAGGACTTGCCAGGTGTTCAAGGGAAGTGGACTGAAAGGGTTGTGGTCAAGCGCTTCTTCAGCAAGTCAAGATTGTTCTTGTTCTTGGGCAGATTGAGAGTCAACATTGTTGATCCCAAGCCCTAGTTTTTCTTGTGTCAGGCGTAATTGTAAGGGCCATGATCCCTGGTACAGGAGCCCTGGGTTTGTTGTGTTAAAGTTGTAATCTAAACAAGTTTTGGGTCTCCAAAAATCTTGTGTACTCTGTTGATTCATTGCTGTTACATTTTTTCTGTGCAAAGTGCTTGAAGTTGTGGGTATTTCAATGTGTTTGTGATCTTGTTTTAGACATAGACTTGATTATGAAGTGCTAGGAAAAATCAACATAACCAACAACCCATCTCACAAAATAATTACATGTCTGGTTAGATCTTTTTATAGATTAAAATCCATAGGTTACATGATGTATTTTTGGTGATTTGGTGCTACTGATTTTTCTATTTAGTTTTTTGCGGTTATAGTCACATATTTTACAGTGAGATAGCTCTTAGAAGTGAACTGATCTTATTCTGGAGTTATGTGGGGTTATCATAGGGGTTCATCCCTTGGCAATTTAGGTGTTGGGCCTAAATAGCGGGGGCTTGAGCCAAGGTGACAATGGATCTCCACCTCATGTGTGCCCATCCTGCAGGTTACAGTGCCTTAGTAACATTGCTAATCGGATCCGTAACAATTCTCTCTTGGGTTGCACCTTGTGGACTAGGTCTTTTATTGTTAAATGTGAGTTGGGAAGGTAACAATTACAATGATGTAGATATATATTTGCAAGAGCCTATTCCAGAAAGCCACATACGTTCTTTCAAATAGTTACCCTATGTCAACTATAAAATATAATTGTTAGGATACGAGATTAATAATTCACTGCATACATAAAATTTAAAGTCTGTAAGTTTGTGATCTTGATATCTTTACATATGTAGCCTCGTGTTCATCTTGACGTTTCAGCTCTGCAAGCTTTGTTTGGAACTTCTTTTTACCATTTTTTGATTGGATAGTAAATGACTTACTATTATGCTTCTTTAACAAACATTGGAAATCTCAGGAAATGGGGGGACGTCGGAGTCAAAGAAAAATAAAATTATTAAAAATTTAATATATCAAAATAAAAATAAAATTAAAATCCCAACAACATGTCAATAACTAAATAGTAAATCTTAATAATTATGAAATGTACATCTAAATTGAAATTCATCATTTCGTATTAGACTATTATGAATTATCATTTCTGCAATGTATATCTAAAAGTAAATGAATCGTTCATTCGACATTACACAATGTTCCATCTAAATTCATCATTTGGCATTATGCAAGGTACATCTAAATTAAATTCATCATTTGAGGATTGAAATTATGCAATGCACATCTAAAAGTAAATTCATCATAAATGACATTATGTTGAAGTCTAAAACAATGTTATTAGAGCCAGACTAGTCATTAAACCGTTAGACCCCCCTAGACCGGGAACCGGTCAGAACCGGTAAAAAAAGCTGGACCAAAAATCCAGTCAACCAAAAACACAAAATATTCAAATTTTAAAGAAAAACATATATATTCAAGTGCATCCATATGAATCCAAACCATTTATACACAAATAAGCAAAAGTTCTCATTTATATAGCATGTAAGGGTGCACATAACGAAAATACCACCGAGTGCAATCGATCTCTAAACCAAAAATACATCAACAAACAAGCTCCACATGGCCTCTAGCATCCAAAATAATCATGCTACAACAAATACCTACATATCATCAAAATCATTGCCTATTTTGGGATATTCGTCATCAATATCACCCTTTAAGCATAAAATAAGATAGAAAAAGCATAGCATGTCAAGTCAAGATTTTGTTTGAGTGATGGGTACTTTTTTTAGTTTGGCTCATGATAGAGGAGTTTGACAACCAATGCGATTAACATCAAGGTACATAGAGGGCTTGGTGCTCTTGATTAAATACTAGTTCCATACCCTTGTACATGACAAAATCCAATGGAGCGTTGTGATCCCCCCAATCCTTAAACCCTGGAAAACTGTTAAGTTCGCTGGATTTTGAGTGAGATTTAAAGTTTTACTTTCTCCACATGAAATCCAATGAGGTCAAAACCATTCTCAAACATCTTGAGTCATTTCATGGTAATGTTAAAAATTTAAGTAAAATGATGAGCCATTTTTCATCCTTCCGTTTTAAGAATTTAACATTACTATTACTATGAATTGCATAGCATTAGTAGGGAAATATGGTCAAACACTAGGCTTCCCTTATCATAAATCATTTCCTTCTTTAAAACAATTGCGTTCAAAGGGCTCTCGGCAGCAATGTACAAAACCAACGCCCCCTTGCATTCCCCCTACGTCCCCTTGACCCCCCTACAATGAAAACACGTTCCCTCACTAGGGAAGCGTTTCCCCAAATGGGGGACGTGGGGAAACCTATGTTGTAGGAAACGTTGCCCCTAGGTCCGTTTTAGCCAGGAAACGAAATAGAAACGCGTACCATACGACCTGGAAATGAGTTTCCGGCTTGGGGAAACGTGGCCAGCATGGTCGGAAACGAGTTTCCAGGCCGTATGACGAAGTTTCCACTTCATATTGGGATTTTTCTTTTATTTTGTTTTTTGTCTTTCAGTTCTAATTTTTTATTGTTGAATAAAATATCTTGTGGATGCTTCTAGATGCCTCTCTCAAGTTATAAAATGACTCTCATCTCATTCCCTCATCACACAATTGAGCAAGTCGATTCTCTTGGAGATGGACGATTTTAGCAAATGAGAAAAGAGGAAGAGTAGTGGTCTTTTGTCTTTATATTTCTTGCAGCCTCAGTCTTTATTGTACTTGCAGCCTCATATATATTATAAATGCTGATTTTGAGATTTTGATATATAATAAAGGTTGATTTTGGATATTCCGATATTGCTATTTTAATTATGTGATCATTCATGAGTAAATGCGATGTAAATTTAGTCATAATGTTTAGACTTTAAATGTAATAAATTATAATGTATCATGTATGCTTTATGATTGCACATAACATTTATTAAATGTCATAAATTC